>PVHX01004163.1:0-130237 GCA_004024805.1 Geosciurus inauris
GAAAAAGTAAAAGAATAGCACAATTTTTACAGAAAACATGTTAATTGAACTAAACAACAGGTTAAAATAGAAATAATGAAAGATACAAAAAAGAGAGTAAATAAAATGTGCTTCTTTATTTATTCAACTATCCAACAAATGTAAGTTGGGTCTTACTGTGCACTGGGCATTGTGTGAGATGTTATATATAACAAAAAGAGATGTGATCCCTGGTGTAAGAAGATTGTAGTGCTATGATAAAAACAGCAAGCAGAGAGACAAACAATAAACATGGAAGTGAATAAAAATAGCAAGCTTACAAATGTAGCAGAAGACATTTTTAAAGTCTGTGTTGAGTATATCTTCTTATTCTTTGTATTATTGAGGCTCTGAAATCTGGGCTTAGCTGATCAGGAGGGACTGCCCTCCAACTGTTGGCTTATCCTAGAGAGATAAAATAATGCACCCAGGGACACACCTTGGACTTGCAAACCATTCAATCCATAGCACATATCAGCAACCACCTTCTTTTATGGTACTTAAACTCTGGGACACTACCTCACTACCCTAATTACTCTAGGGACAGGTACTGGACAACTAGGGACCATCCCTACAACTCAGAGTCCACCAAAATCATTATTCACTGTCTGTTCCCAAGCCAATTTAGCTGGATTATCTTTCCTTGCCCATTCCTTCCCTTGAGAATCACAATAAGGTTCCAGTCAGCGATTTCTCCCTCTCTGCCAGCTCACCTCACTTCAGTGATTTCTCACTTGGCTCTGCATGGCACGCCTGACTTCTTGTTTGAAGCAGACTGTTAGTAAAACAAATCTTCTTTCACCATGTTAATCTCTGTGTCAGTGTTCCCTACCATCTCAAATTAGGACAAATCTTCAGTACTATTAAAATAAAATAATAATCGAATATTTTAAATCAGCATTATCTGTTTTATCTATGAGGATAATTCCCTGGAAAGACAGTTTTTAAAATACATTCAAGAAAATATACAAAGCCAGAAAAGACCTATTAACATTAAAGAAAATTAACATATATTATACAAAGCCAGGGGCCCACCTTCTCTCTTCAATCTCAGATGATTTTACACATTATTTCTACTCTGCTCTCAAGGAAAATAATTCCTATGCTAAATAAGATTGAAAAACAGCCTTAGTAGGGTGCAATATGGGGTCTGAGAATGTAGCTCAGTTTGTAGAGTGCTTGCCTAGCATACACAAGTTCCTGGGTTCAATCTCCAGCACCACCAAAAGAAAAAGGAAGAAATAAGAAGTAGGGTGCAATGTGTCATCCTGCAATCCCAGTGACTTGAGAGGCTGAAGCCAGAGGACCACAAGTGAGAGTCCAGCTTTGGCAATCTGCTGAGATCCGACTAAAAGTACTGCAGGAAAAGGAAAAAAAAACAAAAACAAAAAAACAGCCATGATTTATGAGGCTTGTATAAGAATCCATATAAGAACTGTTTGAGAAAGAAATCACCATTTACTAATGCAGATGTAAAAACATAAACTAAGCAATAGCAAATATAATTTAGATAGATATGTAAGTTTTCTAAATATACAACTCTAAGACATCAGTAACTATATATTTAACAATATTCTATTAAAAAGCAACAATGAATATTTCAGTTATTTAGCACCAATATTTAAATATGTACAAGAATTACATAAAGAAAAATATAACAAATCACATATTACATAAGACATAATAAAGGACCTCCCCCAAAATGAACATACGAATGCCATGGAATTTGACTAACTGTATCCTATACTCCTAAGCTATATATGTAAATGGGAGGGGGAGAATGATCAAGGCGATTTTTAATAGTTATTTCAAGCAAAGATTCTCTTTACAGGAACATTTAGTAAAAGATTATGAAGAAGTAAAAACAATAACATTTATTATAAGATTATAACATTTAGGATAAGATTAAATACCAGGTTTTTAAAAATATTTTTCCTGCCCTGACCATTAATAAATTAACATGAATAAATTTAACTCCAATATTTTTTAAGAATCTATAGGATACAGTAACCATGATTAAAATAAGATGAAAAGCAACAGGTACTTGAGACTCATATAACTGAGAGAGATGTATCTAGGCTAAATTTAAAAAAATATATTTTCTAATTGAAATGATAATCATTCAGAAAAATTTTAAGTAAAAAAGATTTGAAAAAGTATGACCAGTCACACTTGTTAATAATCAGGAAATGAAAATGAAAAAATCCATGAAATTCCATTTCACACCCATCAGAGTGGCAAAAAATAAATGTCTGATAAATTGATATATTAGAAAGTAGGTAGGAAATAGGAGCTATCATATGTTACTAATGGAAATCAAAATTTGCACAATTACCTTGTAGAATTATTGGCAAACTATTCAAATTGAAGAGGTATATAATCAAAAAACTTGTTCAATTTATACATTTAGCTTTTTGCATAGAAAAATTCTTCCATGTATGCAAAGAATAATTATCTGCAATCACTTTCACCTCTACTGTGTGATAGTGAAGTAGGAAAAACAACCTAGGCTGCACAGATAAGTAAAAGAATACTGTTTGTCTTGCAAAGAAATACATAATTGTCAAAATTAATGTACATGGACAAGTGTTGCTGCAAAGGTTTCAGACAGTCCAGTGAAACAGAACAGTAGCACACTGGTCAGGCAAAGAGAATTTATTATTCACAGGTAGAGAACAAGGGTAAACAGAAGACTAGGGCCCTTGGAGGGCTCTTCCCCCAGGCTCAGAAAAAATCATAGGCCAGCTAGCAACTTGTCGCTGGGTACTCCAGGCTGAGGGGTCCCTAAACTCTGATGTTTTATACCCTGGGTGTTACTTGGTTTTCTTAGTACAAGCCTTGCAGAGTGACATGATCCAGGAGGAATGAGGACACAGACTGTGTGGTTCTGGACATATTCTCCTTATCTCAGGACTTTCATTCTCAGTGCATTCTACTAGAGAAGAGCAAATTGGGGAGGAGGAAGAGCTCAGTTGGTCAGTGATATCTGGGATCTGCCCTCCTATAGCCACAGTTTAAAAAATGATGAAATAAATGTACATGCATATGCCATATGAGTAAAGCAATGGGGTATTTTCATGAATAGATATTAGTGTCATAACAGAATTTTTACATAGGGTGGGAGAAGGGATAAGAAGATATGAACTTAACCAGTTAGGAGAGGCTAGGTTTTCATTTTTTTTTTTTTTTTTTGGTACCGGGGATTGAACTCAGGGGCACTCGACCCCTGAGCCACATCCCCAGCCCTATTTTGTGTTTTATGTAGAGACAGGGTCTCACTGAGTTGCTTAGTGCCTCGCCCTTGCTGAGGCTGGCTTTGAACTCGCGATTCTCCTGTCTCAGCCTCCCTAAGTGCTGGGATTATAAGCGTGAGCCACTGCGCCCGGCTGAGGCTAGGTTTTCTGCAAAGTAAAATATTGCAGTGTCTTAAGAGCTTAGGCTTCTTTTTCACAGATGTTACTCCTTTTGGTGGGAAGTGGGAGGAAATAGCTGTGCTGTGCTGCACACTCAAGGACTCAAGTTTAAGTGAGCAGCTATTATCTCAAATGCCAGGGATTATTGTGACAGCGTGAAAAAGACATGAACACTTAAATGCTCAGATCCAGAAGCAGCATTTACAACTTGTGATAAAGACTTTCAAAGGAAAGGGCAGCACATTTTGAAACAGATCAAAAGAGTGGAAAACAATTTAAATGGTGTAGAGGGCTACACAATCCCTGCAAGAGACTGACATTTGATATGAAAACTGTAAAAAGAATGAGTTGAACATGCTAAAGAGTATCGTTTAATGTTATATACAAAAAAAAGACATCTGCCATAAAAATCTTGTTGGAGGAAAGTACTGTGATAACTTAAGAAATGAACTGGTCAAGTTCATTGGCAAATTCAACAGATATTTTTTGGTTTCTATTATATGATGAATATTGTTCTTTGTAATGGAATCTCTTAGAGGACAAACACATGTCCTGTGGTGAACAATGGGAAAGACATCTTTCACACTAGAGAGGTGAACACCTTCTACCTAATTCAGACAACAGTTTGCACTTAATTTCAAATCCAGAGAAAATTATGTCACTGATAGAAACTGGTGTTTATATTACATTACTCATTTAAACTTTTCAAATATTTCCTTGGTTGATATGTGGATAGTGGTTTTAAATGGACATAGAAATAAAACAGAAAGCCTAGCTGAGAACTATAATTCTAAAAAGAGAAATGATAACTAGGCTTCGAGTGGATGCCATAAAATTGTAACAGGAATAGGTGTCTGAATTTCCAATCTGAAACTCTATATTAGTTGAGTCATTGTTGTTATACTTTCCATTAATGCTTTGAACATGGTTGTGAAAAGTAAGACAGAGAAATATATCAAAAAAATGCCTGCTTGTTTCTGACTTGAACATAAATGGTAGGTAGTTATGTAGGAAATTATGCATGTAGGAAGGTAGTTAGGTAAGTAGAAGGTAGATCCAAGTATATTGATAGAGATGAGGAAGCTGGAGGAAAATATAAAATAATGTCAGTTTGATTTTTTAGAAAAAGAATTTAAGAAGTCTATTAGATCCTAAAACTGATAAGTCAAATAATAAAGTAAATGATTCAGAGAACCTAAAAACTATTGTTAAAGCTTTACAAATAATTTGGCAGTTAATTTTATGTGTCTTTGAAATTATGAGAAAAGATGACATCGCATAGTTGGTTTTTATTATAAGTTGGTCATTGATTTATAATTTTTGTAAAATATAGTTTACATATTTCACTTTAGAGTTTGATTTTGAAAAAAATATGTACATTATTTTTAACAACAGCTAAATAAGACATAAAACATTTCCTTCATCTGGAATGTTTTTTTTTCATGTAAATTTTTCATGTAAATTTTTTTTTCCATATAAATTCTTATTCCTCATCCTAACTAACCATTGATCTAATTTATATTATTATACACTTGTTTTACCTTTTCAAATGATCTCTATAAATTGAATCATACAGTGTTTTATGCCTTTTTCTCTGATTTATTTCACTCACGTAATGTTTCTGAAGTTTATCGTCATTGTTGCATGTTGTTGTTTTTTGTTTAGTAATATACCATTGAATGAAGGAAATCAAATATTTAAAAATATTATTAAAGATAAGATTGGTGGACATTTTGATTGTATACAGTATTTGACTATCATAACTAAAATTTCATATATAATTTCATACGAATATTACTGTGGATAATTATTTTCCTTTCTTTTAGGAAAATAGCCAGAATGTTCATATCCCCCCTCCATATACATCTGTAGATTAATACATGTTATATATGTATATTTATCACATTTCTAAATATAGTGGGCCCATTTTTGGGGGGGGGGCTGGAGATTCTAGGGCTTTGTGCACGCTAGGCAAGCACTCTACCAACTGAGCTTTACCCCCAGCTCCCTAATTGGCCCATTTGGACAATAATGATAGACTTTTTTTGGTCATTTTTTCTAAATAATGCAGAATAATAGTTTACATAGAAGTTACACTGTATTAAGTATTATAAGTAATCTAGAGATTAAAGTATTTGGGAACATTTGGCCTTTGGTTTTTTGAGATTGGCTTACTTCACTTAGCATGACATTCTCCAACTCCACCCATTTACCTGCAAATGCCATAATTTTATTCTCTTTTAATGCTGAGTAATATTCCATTGTGTATCTATACCACGGTTTATTTATCCATTCATTGACTGAAAGCCATCTATGTTTGTTCCACAGTTTAGCTATTGTGAACTGAGCTGCTATCATGTATACCTAAGTAGAATAAATAAATTTAAAAAAGAAAAAAAGGAATTTGGGAGCATGTTACATAGATTATATGTAAGAACTATACAATTTTATTTAAAGAGCTTAAGTTTTCATGGATGTTGATATCTTCAGGGGTCCTGGAACCAATCCCTCATGGATGCAGAGGAAATATATATATACATATACATATATTGTATACATATGTGTATTTATATATAATATATATGTGTATGTGTGTATAACTAATATAAGTTTTCTCAAGTGATTATGTAATTTCACACATGGATCAGGGATAAATGTACAAGAATTCTGACATCTCCATATTTTCAAAAACTTTAGCACTAACAAACTTCTTAGTTTTATTCATTATGAAGGGGATAAAATATCTTATGATTTTAATTTGCAATTTCCTGGTGCCAAATTATATGAAATATTATTTCACAAACTTGTTACACATTATTAACATTTTGAAGCATCTTTTAATTGCCCATTTTATTAGATTGTCTGTTTATTATATTGTCATAAAATTATTTACATATTTTGAATATACATCAAGATTTATGACTGATAGATAATAGAGATAAATAACTAGATGTATCTATACTCACTTGCCTTTTAGTTTTCTTCAAGATATCATTCAGAGAGCAGACATTTTTATGGAAAATAAGTTAATATTTAAATATGTTTTCTTTGGAAGCATGTGTGTATGTGTCCTGTCTGAAATACCTGTGCCCAAAGTATCCAAGATATTTTTCTAGACATTTTGCAAAAACTAATGGTTGTAACTTTTGTCATCATGTCTACGGCACATTTCAAATTATATGTTGAAAATGAAGCAAAGTAGGGATCAAGGTTTATTTCCTGTGCCCTATATAAGTAACAAATGTTACTTTATCCAGTAAAATTTGTTAAAAATTCCAAATTGAATTACCATAATGGCTTTGGTGAAAATGAATTGATCATATAGGTTGAGTCTACTTTTGACTTTATTTAATTCCAGGTATCTCTTTGTCTAGGGACTCCCTGTTCTAGGACCCCTGCATATATCAAAATGCAATGCTATATTCATTTCTGTGCTTTCATAGAAAGTTCTGAGAGCATAAAATGTATGTGTAGCAACATATATTCTTCAAAATTGCAGTAAGTCCAGAATTTGCAGGAATCCTCATTCATTATTAGTGGGACAGAAAATTGGTGCAACCCCTCTGGAAAGTAGCATGGAGATCCTTAAAAACTTAGCAATGGAACCATCATTTAACCCAGTTATCTCACTCCTCAGCATATATCCAAAGGATTTAAAATCAGCATACTACAGTGATGTAGCCACATTGATTTTTACAGCAGTACAATTCACAATAGCTAAGCTATGGAACCAGCCTAGATGCCCATCAACAAATGAGTGGATAAAGAAATCATGGTATATATAAACACAATGGACTATTACTCAGCCATAAAGAAGAATGACTTTATGACATTTGCCAGTAAATTGATGGATCTGGAGATTCTCATGCTATGAGAAATAAGCCAATCCAAAAAAACTCTGATAAGTGGAAGCTAAACCACTTAGCAGGGCGTGGAGGTGAAGAAGAGAATTTCAGTAGATTAGAGAAAAGAGGAGGGACTAAGTATAGGAAAGAGAGTAGAATAAATCTAACATGATTTTCCTATGTACACATATCAAAAATACCTGTGATATGCCCATCCACAAAAAAGAGACCCTAATTAGAATAAGATATATTCCATACTTTTGTAATTTCATCAAAGTGAATTCTACTGTCATGTATAACTAAGAAGCAAGAAAAAATATTCTTAATATTTTTATACAAGAATATTTATATAAATATAAATATAAATGCCCTGTGGAGGCATTGATGTTATACTTTATTATTGACAATATGTATTGTTTAATGTTTTAAATATTATTTCCCTTAGCTTCTGAATATATATATATATATATATATTATATATATAAATATCTGCTTTTCAGTTTGTCTGCTAAATCCAATATGTGAGCCCACAAGGAAACAGCTTTCACATGCTACGCATTCCTGTTTCTTTGCTTTTCTTGTGATTTTGTTACTGTTATTGAAACTAAATACTTAAACAATATATTTTAGCAACTCTGGACTGTGACTTCCTCCCATAACATTGCCCATTGTTTCTTGTTTGTTCATAATTTGGTTATTTTCCTGTACTAGACCTGTAAAATGTCTCTCTGCAGACGTGTGTGGCCATTCATGTCTCTGCTTAGTTTATTAATTTTTTTTCATTTTAGATTTTCAACTTTGAATCTCAGAGGCCACTTTCTTTTTTTTTTTTGTCTGCATTGCTTAGTGGTCTGGCAATGATTGGTTGGAGGCTGCTTTAGCAGATTGGAAAACGCCTTCAAACATCTGGCAGTTTTCAGGACTGCCAGGCGGTTCCTTGCATCTTCTATGCATAAGTTACCAGTCCGTTGGTCATTTAGGGATCGCTCAGGTCTCTGGCATATGAATATAAATTGGGGCCAGGGATGTGTAGTGATCTTATATAAAGCTGTCTCATTTCCAGGATTTTCCTCTGAAAATTCTAGCTAGTTATCCCAAACCTTGGTTGTGCTAACCAGATCTGCAATCTCAGAATATCAGAGCTGCTCATCTTTCCCATTCAGTTTCCACTGGTATTGCTTCATTTATTGACAGCCAGATGTGGATTTTCCTGCCTTCTACTCTGCATTGAGTCACTTGTTGCACTGAAATTGATGTTTTTTTGTTGTTCCTAATCTTGGTAAACTGTGGCCTCACAAGCCTGAGTGGATCAGAGTAGCCTCAGATGAGGGCCCACAAATTTCCAGCATTTTGCTCAAGATCTTTAATTTTACAAGAACAAATTTATTTGTATTTGGTCAATATCTAGATTTCTGAAATATACACTTTTGGTAATTTTATTGAATATCTACTGTTGTTTTTTTGGAAAAAAAATTTTCCAGCCTCCTCATAGCATTATATCTCTCATATTTTTAAATAAGACTGAACAACTGAAGAGAGGTCTAAACACAAATGTTCTAAAAATGAAAAAAGTATATTTTAATAGATTATAATTTTTAAACTCTATGAAAATAGCACTGTAAGGTATTTTGTTTTGTTTTATATTAAATAATTCTAGGGTAATGTAATGAACTTATCAGAAGTTGGACCAGAATTAGATACATGAAAGTCCTTCTTTTTTTTTTTTTAAAGTCTAACTCCACAACTCCACACAACAAAACATCTAGGCTTGTAGTATGGGTGTGGAATTCTTAATCAATCTTACATTAAATACCAAGCCACTGTGTTTAGATTTGGACTGTCACAGTATCCCAGAACACTCAATTATTTATTTAATGGCCAATGCTGTATTTCCCAGTAAAAGCATAAGAAAACCTTGAAGTATAGTTCTTGAGCTTCATGCTTAGTTTTAAGATATTACAAGAGTAATTTCTATTTACTCTATTGTCAAAAAACTCCATTCAATATCCAGGAAATGTGAATTTCCCCAGGTCAGAATACACCTTAAACGATCTTATTTATATTGGTCTGAGCAAAGCCAATAATGTAATTTCTGTTTTATGTGATTTATCATTCCATGGACCTTTTAATATTTGATGGTAGAGTTTCAACATTTTCCATACATATATTAATGAAAAATGTCTTTGTTCATAGTAAAATACTCTTAGCAATTCTTTGTATTTAAAAAGAGATGTAAAGTAGTGAATTTCATAAAGCAAAATTAAAATTTGATTTTAATAAAATTAGTTTGTATGTCACTGAGTGTAAGAGAATAATAAACTAATATCTGTGAAGTAAGTCTACCTTGAAAATTTTGCCCAAATGATCAGAGGTTTAAATAGAATAAAAATTTCTTTAGAGAATATTTATGTAAACTTTGTTTCTAGAGTCTCTGTGGTTTAGGATAGATACCTAGCTAAGGTCATTGGACAGGAACTTTTCATGTTTCATCAAAACTGTTCAAATTTATGCAAAAAACAGCAGCCATATTTAACAGCATTGAATTAGGAGTATTAACAGATAATTTAAAATGTAAACCAATGCATATAACATGATACAAAATGGTATATTCCTCTACCCACTAATAGTTATATATTAAAATTTGCTGTTATGATATGGCTTTTAAAAACTGTCTTAACAATTTAGAAGTACATAAAATTTGCTGACATGGTTAGATGACAAATTTGTTAACTTGTGAACTAATTATACATCCAAACTCTTTTTATGTTTTGTCTAGAATACACATACATTGCAACATAAAATATAGTTGATAAATATAGTGATGTGCTGTATAATAAATACAGCCATCTTAAAATAAGTTTTTGTATCCCAGCAAATAATGAAATTATTACTCCCTTTATAACAAATCTTATAATGTATTGTCACCTTTATTTTTAAGAAACTAGAATTAAATTATAAGGTAATTGAAATAACTATGGATAATATATTGAATCTGCTCTTGTGACGCCCTTTCTTTCTTTATGTCTTTAAGTGGAATAAAGCATGAAGATGTTTTTTTCTGATATTTGAGCAGGAAGAGTTTCCAAAACCTGTCCTTAATAATAAAAAAATCCCTCATATACAGAAACATTATACAATAGTATAATGTATTGCTTAATACTGCAGCAAACAATTTGTTAGCAGTATAGTAGTGCCTTAATTCCATTAGCTCCTTCAAGCCTTTCATTGATACTGTAGTTAATAAAACTCAGAAACAGTATTAAAATCTAGATAGTTCACCTCCAATTTATTCTCCACTGCAATGAACAGTATTCGTATAAATTTATATATTCTTTACTACTTTTCAAGCAATAAGATGAATTATATTATTCAGAAAAACATTATACTAATAGAAGACAATTTCTTCCTATTTCTCCTGAGATTGATATTAGAACAGCTTATTTCTTAGTTGAACCTCCTGGGGACATACATAGAGAGGAGGAGGATAGGGAAAATATTAATTAATTTTTGATTACATGAAATTAAATGATAAATGCATACATCAAATTCTCTATTTTATGAGGGAGAGGAACAAGAAAAAGATTCAAGTAATTAAAACTTCTTCACTGGCACATAAATTGGCTCTTCTCTCCTATTTTAAGTCAAATAATTATCTTGCATATATAAGAAAGTGTAGGACTAAAATTCATAAAGAAAGACCAAGAGGGAGAAAAAAATTCTATAATAAAAATTGTTATAGGAGAACCATGATCTTTTATTCAAATACATATTAGATAGTGTCTTTTTCAATAAAGAAATATGTCTTGATGTTTGACACACAAGACAATTCCCTGGTTCCAATATCAATCATCTTTTTTCCCTTAAGAATCTGATAAAGACAAAAAATGTAAAGTTGTAAGTGCAAGAAATCCTCCATGGATTTTTGCAATGAATTAATCATGATCACCTTTGAAGCAGAATATAGGAGTAAATGAACATCATAAATAGCAAAGAATATTCCAAATCTTTTATTTTTGACCATTTTCAAAATTTAAAACATTATAAATCTTCTATTTTAATATGTGCATTTCAGAACATCAATACTTAATTATACTCTCCCCTCTAGAAAGCTGTAAAATTAATGTGTATAAACATCTTTTAAGAAAAAATCAATGGATCTAATGCCAAAGGAAATGAAATTTCGATGCATGAGACCTTTCATCTTTGCAATAGAATTGGCCCTAAAGTTGTCTACTTAACAAAACAAAAAAGCTTTGATTAGTGAAAAATGTTTTCAATGTCATATAACCATCAATTAAATAAAAGGAAAATATTAAAAACATAGTAAAAATTTCATACTTAACAAATGAAGTCAGACTGGGAATATTTATTATACTGACCTCTTATTTATGCATAGTTTCAACTTTTCAAAATGTTACTTAATGAAAACTACTAATCTCACCACATCAATTTCTTTTTTGCTACATTTTGTTTTCTTTGCCCTTTAAGGCCAATTTGAATTTGTATTCCTTCTTTCCTAAATGTATGTATGTGTGCATACATGTATGTATGTATGGAAGTTGGTTAAGTATTTGTGTTAACTTGACTAGCCCAGGGAGTGCTGGTATTTGGTAAGCTATTATTCTGGGTATTTCTGTGGCAGTGATTTTGGATTAGTTTAACATTTAAATCACTATACTGAGTAACTGAGTAAAGCATTTCCTAATGTACGGTCTTCATTTAATCATTTGACAGACTGAATGAAATGAAGGACTGATTTTCCACCAAGAGGAAGCTGCTCCTGCCTTCATCGGGCCATGAGTTTTTCCTGCCTTCAGACTAGACTCAAACTGATACAGCAGTTCTTCTGGAGCCTTTAGCCTACTTGATTTCACACTGGAATTTAAGCCATTGGCTCTCTTGGTTCTGTAGACTTTTCAGTTTTCCCCTTCCATCAGCTCTCTTGGCCTTCAGACTCAGACTGGAATATGCCATCAGTGTTTCTGGATCTCCAGGTTACTGATACGTTTTGGAGTTTAGGCTTTGCTGTCTGTGGGGCTGCTAAAACAAAAATATCATGAATTGGGCTACTTACAAATAACAAATGTTTATTTCTCATAGGTTTGGATCTTTCTCATACTTTTGGATCCTGGAAAGTCCAACATCAAGGCTTCATCAGATTCAGTGTCTGATGAGGGTCTGGGGGTTAAAATTTCAACATATTAATTTTTGAGTGTAACAAAAATACTCCATATTCAGAGTATAGCAACCTCCAAAATCTTATGAGCCAATTGCTTACAATTAAACTTTTTCTATGCATATACACATCCTGTTGTTTCTGTTTCCGTGACCAATACAGATTTTAGTAGTGAGAGTGGTTCTAAAGGAAGAGAATTTTAAGGATAATTTTCCGAATTGGTTCTGGAGGTTCTACAATTTTTCTCTCTGATCTGATTAAATTTAAAGATTCTAATGACCCTAGTGTAGGTAGTAAAGAACACTGAAAGTTCATGACACGATCTGGTAATAGCGATGTGAAAACATTAGCATGGAATACTCTAAATCAATCACTTTCAAGAAGCAAAGATCTGGATGATAATGTATGTGACACATGTCATATTATTATTTTGCTTCTGATTTCCAAGAGTTTGATTTCTTATGGTTTTAAGCACAATTCATTTTTATTTAACATATATGTAGTGACAATATACAAAAGTGTACAAATACTTTGGAGAAAGCTTGCTGTATTATTCTTATATGCTTAAAATCCACATATGACTTGGGAAATAGACACAAATTTTTGTTTAGATGTATTTCTTGGATCCCTTCAAATCCCCCTTCCATTTGTGCTAACAAAAGCAAGGAACAGTTAGTCTCTAAATGGCACTGTATTCCTAGATTTAAAGACACATGACATGAAATAGTAATGGGTCATTGCTGTTGGCTTCAGTCCCAGAGAGCTACATTAATTCCATGAAAGACTAAGTGATGAGAGTCATTGGTTCAGAGTGTAAGATTCTCAAATATCCCATCCTTCCTAAGCATTGCATCTGATTATACAAGACTCTGTGAACAGAGATCAATCTAAGTTTGACTTTATAACATGATGTGTTTGATCTTTTTTTGTTCACTGTCGTTTGTCTTGATTTTTCTTTTCCAAAGAACAACACAGCCAAGTGAACATAGTCTATTTAATGTACACTGAAGAATTATTCTTTCTTTAAAGAGTAAGGCAAAATTGACATTTAAAAATATTTTCTGCTATTCTTTCCTTTGTCTTTGCACAAGAAAAATCATGTTATAAATAAGGGACGTCCTTTTTTTAGCATATTTCTTGGTCCCTCAGGCAGACCGCTATTGTTGATGAAGGTGCTGATGGGCTATAAAGGCAAAGTATTCCATACATCAAATTTACCTTCTCATCTCTTGTAGTCCTGGGGAATTACACTTTACTAAACTCAAATGTCAGAGCTCTATTCTGCATCCCAGCATGACAGCTCAGCAGTGTGCAGTTGCACACTTAAGCAGAATTGCCTGCCTAGCCAAGTGTCTAGATGAGATTAATGGTATCCGTTTATTTTAAATAAATCTATCTTGAGGCAATGTCTCAAGTTGTTTGCTTAGTTATATTGCAAGGCTCCTTGAAAGGTCCTAAGATAAGCATAAAAGGAATAAAGCCTTTTTTAAAGGTAATTATCTGCAGTCAATAATAATTAGTCAATGAGTAGATTGATTGGACATGTCTTGAATTCTTTTTGAAGCTGGAAAAAGTTAAGATTATATTACTTGTCCCTTGTTTTTCAGCTCATAAGCTTTGGAATGCTTAACCATGTTCAGATATAGTATGTTTTGATGAACATTGATGTATTTCCTTCTAGCTAGCAATTATAGACAATAACAAGCAACCTGATTAACTCTTTCATGTCTTTTTGAATGAAAGTTTAAAAAGACTAAATTAATTCAATTCTGTTGTTTCCTAATCTCTTGAAAAGTATGATTTCAGTTCTTTTCCAAAAGGATAAAAGTTTATTTTCAGATGACACATATAATTATTTATTTGGTTTCTTCCTATTTTTCTTCTCTACAGTTTTGAAACAGTTAAGCATGTTCACATATAGACTTTCTGCCCACTGAGGTTTTAGGATAATTCTTTTCTTGTAGGACTTCTTCCTATCAGGATTCAATATGAAAGAAGGAGTAAGATTAAGGAAGGAATAATAACTAAAAATAATTGATCATCTTTGATAGGTAAAGTGGTTTACATATATACTCCTGTTTCATTGTCATTTCAACTCTATACTTTAGCAGGTTGTTTTAGTTCATTCAGGCTACCCATAACAAAGTACCATGGAATTTCAACAACAAAAATTCATTTCCTCATGATTTGGGACATTAGCAGTTCAAGATCAAGATCTTGGTAGGTTGAACCCTTCTCAGTATCTCTCTCTTGACCCTCTTCTTTCATTGATTTCACATGATCTTCTGCGTCAACCTCTGTCCTAACCTCCTTTCTTATAAGCACATTAGTCATATTGATGATTATTTGCTTATACGTCCTCATTTTATTTTAATTATTTCTTTAAAACCCCTATGTCCAAATATAGACACATTCTGAGATACTAAGGGTTAGGATTTCAACATATAAATCTGTGGGGTTATGGAATTCAGCACATAACAGGAAGATTTGTACAAAAGGAAACTGAGGCTCAGGGAGTTTAAAGATGAGTGATACCCTTATGAAGCAAGGTAACCACTTTGGAAGTTTTCTGGGTGTGAAGTCTTTGCCATTGCCTACCACATTCTTCCTCTCATCTAGGTGTTCTTGTCTTGGTCACTGAATGACTTGGAGAAAATTCATAATCTTCTTATTATTTCTATTCATAATGTAAAATGATGAAGCCAAATATAATTGTATTTAAGGAGTCTTGCAGACTAATGCTAATAAACAGCAGCTGGTTTTTGCCATAAGTAGTTCTTCTCCAATTACATTGAAGACTTATTTTGGGGTGAGACCAAATCTCACTTCCTCATTTCACCAATACTTACAAAAATACTGTTTCTGGTTAATTAATTAAATTCTAGGTTTTTAGTTCTTCATTACTAATAAGAAAGGAGAAGTTTTCACCTTAAACTGTTTATTATATATTGAGTTTTAAAGAGTACCCAATGGTTTTAGTCTAAATGAGCAATGGTGCAGTAGCTACATAGGTTAAAAAATTTGGAAAAATATTATGAACTGTGAAACCATAATCATCACCATAGACATGATTTAATGTCTTCATTGGATATAACATACAACCATTTTCATCTTTCTTTTTTAAAAAACTGATTTTATATAATGATTAAGTGGAAACACACACAAAGGTTTAAGGAGGCTATGACTGATTTAGTAATCGAACTCAATTTTCAGGTTATGAAATTCATTATCCCAGGTAGTACAAGGTTCATTCTAAACTTAACTGTCATGTCATCTGTGAATTCTTGAAATTGGGAAAATTTGAATATAATCTTACATGTGTGTCATGCCCAGATAAGCATTAACTTTTAAGGATTTATTTATAAATAATAAATAATTAATTTCCTAGATGGTATTTCATTAAATACTTTTCTTTAGGTTGAATCATTCTCCTCTTTCATATTTTATAATTAGAATTTATATTGATACTAGATATAACATCAAATCAGTTATCTTTGTATTATTTACTAATGATAACATGTAAGTTCTCACTACACCTCTGATAGAAAGTACAAATATATTCTGGAACGAAAAGTTATTAGATTTTTAGTATTTACATTTTTTCAATGTTAAACCCAATAATCATCAATATTATTTTAGTCAGCTTTTTCACTGTTGTGACCGAAAAGCCCCAATAAGAACAATTTTAAAGAGGACTTAGAGTTTTAGAGCAAAGAGAGAGAGAGAGAGAGCAAACGAGCATGCATGCACATACTCCACTCCACTTTTCAGGGACAAATTATGTAACCGAAAGAGAAAGGGGGGGGAGGGGGGAGAGAGAGACAGAGAGAGAGACAGAGAGAGAGAACCAGCGAATGTGCACGCACATACTCCACTCCACTTTTCAGGGACAAAATATGTACCCCAAATACATGCCCCCTGGTACTCACCTCCTGGAACCACACCCACCTGCCTACAGTTACCACCCAGTTAATTACTATTAAAGGATTAATACACTGATTAGGTTAAGGCTGTCATGCCAATCATTTCACCTCTAAGCTTTCTTGCTTTGTCTCACAGATGCAATTTGGAGGGATATCTAACATATAATCCATAACAAATATACTCTTCAGGTTGCTAGACAATCTAAACAACTGTTTTGCCTTGAATATTAGGCCTTTAATTCTGCTCAACAGAAATGACTCTTGTTAGCATGATATATACCATTGTGTTTGCTGCTTGAATATTCAACTTTTAGAGACTGACTGCACAACCATTTTATAATCGTCAACTTCTATGGAGTAGAGTTCTCTTATATGGCAAAGGAATATTTTTTAAAGGGACTCCTCAATGATGCATGTCCAGAAACTTATCACATACCTTTATAAAGAAATTAAGTGTAAGCCGGGAGCGATGGCTCACGCTTGTAATCCCAGCACTTTGGGAGGCTGAGACAGGAGAATCGCGAGTTCAAAGCCAGTCTCAGCAATGGTGAGGTGCTAAGCAACTCAATGAGACCCTGTCTCTACATAAAACACAAAATAGGGCTGGGGATGTGGCTCAGTGGTCGAGTGCCCCTGAGTTCAATCCCTGGTACCAAAAATAAATAAATAAATAAAAAGAAATTAAGTGTAAAGATAACTAACTGTATTGTGTGATTACAAGAACATATAAAAGAGATGTAATAGTACCCTTTTTTTTTCACTTTGATAAAAGGTGGATGTCATTTCTTTCTTCTAAGGCAGTGTTGGTTTTTCCATCAGTTTTGATGCTGGAGTGAACAAAGCAGAGGACCATCTCCAACTTGAGACTCATGATGTGACACAAAAAGAAAGGTCTCTTCTTGCTTTAAGCCACAGAGGGTTGTGTTTTTGTTGTTGTTGTTGTTGTTTTTTTTTGTGTGTGTGTGGTATGAAAGAAACAGAGAGAGAGAGAGAGAGAGAGGGAGGGAGGGAGAGGGAGAGAGAGATAGATCTTGAAATTTAATGTTATTATATATCAGGATAGTGGCTTCATGGGGCAAAATCAGTTTTCTTGTTCACACTACCTGTGAAATGTGGGTTTGAAGGGCAGCTATTTTGTCATAACTCCTCAGAGACTTAGGCTGATGGAAGTCCACCTATATATGTGCTTCCCTCATCTCTGCAGCAAGGAAAGTGGTATGAGGGAAGCTTACACTTACTCTTAGCTTCTCAGAGTTACAGACAGCCCAGAAATGACACATTTTTTTTTTTTTATATTTCATTGGCCAAAAAAAATCATATTGCTATATCTAACTTCCAATTAGCGGGGTGGCTATATTATCCCTTAGCAGTTCAATAAAATCACCATGCCATTTTGAAACCTCCTGTATGTAACAGCAGAGAATCTCAGAATTATATTACCCAGAATCCTCTTTCAGAAAGCAGAAGAGAAACAGGTCATTATTCCCTGGAAGTGGTTACCAGCAGACAAGTGAGCAGATGTGAGATTCACAGCTGCTTCTTGGTGAGAATTGAGAACAACCACTATGCTGCTGCCAACTGAGATAAGTGGAGGGAACTTTCTTAGAAATTCCTAAAAAAAGGCAATAATTTCAAACTCACTTTTGACAAATGCTTCTTCAATATGTCATACTGATGTGCTCAGCTCTGTTTCCCTAACCTTATGGTGGCAGCTTCTCTGTCTTCATGAAGGCTTCCCTGTGCTTTGCCTCTACATCCCTTCTACATGCATATAAACCTTTTCTGTGTAACATTAATATTCAGAATACTTAGAATAACTCACTTTTCATGACAAAACACACACTGATACAGAAAAAAAACGCAAAACTACCTTGTTCTCCGAAGGCGGATATTCAGAATATTTATAATTAGCCCTAATGACCATGACATATTCTATATTTCACAGATAACTATATTTTTTCCATTTCGACACCCAACACGCAAATCCCTGTCAAGTGAAAAAAAATATAAAGCTCATTTGTGTGCTTTACTTTATTTATGTAATCTGATTAGACAGAAAATTTGAGAAGTCAGCTTCCATTAATCTTTTGAATGTTGGCACTGGTCAGTAGGACTTTAGAATCTGTGGCTTGCTGCTTCTGATATTGAAAAATATTTTAGAATAAACTTTGTTAATACTTTCTTCCATATGACTTCTATACATTTTCTCTCCTCTTCTGTCCTCTGTCTTCTCTGTCTAGGACTCCAATGGTATATATATTAGAACTTTGGACTATGGATGAAATGAAGAATTCAATAAGCTGCATTTAGTTAAAAATATTTTTCTAGGATTTAGGATACATGGAGTATCACATTTTATGACATAAATAGTGCAAAAAGAGAGTAGGGGCAAGTTTTTAAACTATTTTAAGGTTTTTACAGTGTCTGGAAGCAGTAATGGTTTAAAGTTAGTACTTAAATGAAAAATGCAGGTTGCACATTCTACAGTAATAATGAACATGATTTTTTTTCAAAAGATCATGTAATAAAAGACACAAATTTATGGGGAAATATATTACATTCATGAAATAGAAGTTTCATTATTTTTAAAATAATAATTTCCTCCAGATGAATATGTAAATATATGATTTTAATAGAATTTAAGAGGAAAACTCTAAAATTTATATGGCAATGGAAAGGTAAAAAAAATCAAAGATCAGATATTTTATTTCCTTATATTTGATTCTTTTCTCAAATTCATTTGAGGAAAAACAATGTTTTAGGACATACTTCACCAAATATTATAACTTTAAATCTAATTAAATAATCAGATACTGCTTCAAGGAGAGGCAAACAAACTGATAAGGAGAAACAAAGAAACCAGAAACATACCTGTGCTTTCAGGTCATGAAGTTCTAATAAATACATTACTACAGCAGAGAGATGGTATTTTCAATAAGCTTACCAGCTCAATTTGGTATCCATACTAAAATAACATTGACTCTGATAGTATACATAAAAATAAATATATATGAATTAGAAAAAAAATTGAATAGAAAAACAATTCAGTTTCTGGAACATAGATGGAAAATTTTCCTGACTTTGGACTAGGCAGATATTTTTAAAATTGATTAGAAAATCATTTTTAAAAAATTTAATCTTAAAATCAATTGACTGATAAGTTGCACTTCCTTAAAATTTCTGTTCCTCAAAAGACAACATAAAGAAAGAATGCAAAGCAAGTTCTAAATGATAATTTCAATGTAAATTGGTGAAAAAGAACTCATATATATGGAACATATATAAAAGAACTCCTATAAATCAATAGAAACATCAACAATCTATTTTTTAATTTTTTGTGATTTAAAAAATGTTTTTAGTTGTCAATAGATCTTTATTTATTTATAAAGAAATAAATAAATTAAAACCATCCTATGGTTGGTTTTAATGTATAACTATAAAAAATATAGTTATCTGTTTTCAGGTATCTTCTAAAAGTGTTTTGAATAAATCCTACTCTACAGTTCAAACTAAATGGATGAAGACAATCTTGAATGTTTACCTTCCAAACACACATTTATTGAAATGAAAGAAGAAATGCTCTTCCAATTGCACCTTCATCCTGGATCACTTAGTATCTTAAGACAAGGAAAATTCCTACCACACTATCAAAATAGGCAGGTCCACACAAGTTAGATTTAGTGTTAGCAACAGGTAATGTAAGCTAGACATGAAGGAAGCTTCAAAACTATGTGCACAAAGGGTTGTGCTTTATTTTAAACTTTTTAAATAATAACAATACAACTAAAAAACCATCTTCCAATTCTAAACATCAAGGAGAAAATATAAACCAAATTGTTTGTTTTAGTATAAAACAACAAAATGATTATTGAAAAAATCCTACTATAATTTGTTTTTTTCTTAACCAAAATCACACATACAAATACAAACTTCCAAGTGAATCAACAAAATCCATGAGTACAACAGCTGAGTAACTAAAAATTTAAATTATTTCATAGTAGTTTTGTTATCCTGTTTGATTACTCTTCACTGGAGACATTTTCAACTGTATGAAAAGACATCATGAGGACAACTATGCTGAATGTGTGGTGGTTTGGAATAGATTTCTATTTATTTATATTCAAAATGTCAAAATGTTGTTGAGCTTAAAGTCCACCCACCCAATTAGGTGCAAAAGTTAAACTTGAAAGGTTTGTTATGAGAATAAAATACATCAATCATATATGCATATGCATTAGTCTGACAAATTCATATTATTCAGCCTTCTGAAACTAATAATGAATGGCTCTAAAACTTTGAATGCATGAATTGCAAATGTGTTTTCTTTGCTGAAAGAGAAAATTTGAAGGCTTGATATTGGTAAGAATTTTATTAGTGATCTATTAGAAATTTACTTAGCAATAAGACTTGGTTGTTAATGCATTTACTAAAATGTTGAATACATTCTACTTGTCCAGCTTTAATACCCAGGGCTGGGTTACTCATCATCCCTGTTAATAGTCTGCCTAATGGAAAAATGCATTTTATATCAGGCTAGTATATAAATTGAAAATGAATTCATATATCTGATTCAGAAACTACTTACTGAAGCATCACCTTTTAAAATATTGTCTTGCTGTCAAGGAATATATTAAATTATAATATTATTGAAGTGTAAGGATAATCAATTCATTAGACACTTTAATAAGAAGTCATTTTTCTTTTTTAGCAATTTTGTTTCATTAATAAGAATCTAGGTTTTAATTTAATTGCAGACACATTATGCTTACTCCATGAGGGCAATAATAAAGTAAATGAATAATTTATTTGTAAATATTATGATATGACACGTTCAAATCATTTTAGATAGGCTGACGCAGTACTTCTAATGTTGCCTTTATTGTTTGTTTTGTTCGCTGAAGTAAATGTCAACAATGTATTACCTAAACTAATTAACATTAAAAGAATTATATTTTCTACCAGTGAAAATGTCAGGACCATCATTCTTATAATTCACATTCAGATTTTGAAATATACAATTATACTGCAGATAGGCTGAGTATCTTCATCATATGTAAAGTTCCCAGCTAAAGTAACAGAAATATTGATACCTACCATTGACAGCCCATACCAGAAAAATAACCAGCTTAGGAATATCAATATAGTAATTCCAGGTGGAAGACAGAAAAACATTTGCAACTCAAGAAACCTGAAGAATTGACTACAAGAAATTACTTTCACACTCCCTGACATAAATTTAAAAAGAGTAAAAGTCAAACTAAAAACAAAAACCACAGGTAAACCTTGGTTGTCAAATTTAAAGAATTAGAAATGAAAAAATCTATTGTTGGTTTAATGTATTTCAGCAGATAGCATAAACTAAGTGGTAAATGAGAGGTACTGTTGTAGCTGAGAGTAGTATGTATATTCATTACTGAAGTGTTTTTAGAGTTTTTTTTGTGTGTGTGTGTGTGTAGTCCTGGAGATTTAACCCAGGGGTGCTTTACCACTGAGCTACATCCTCAACCTTGTTTTTTATTATTATTATTATTATTTTAAGACAGGGTCTTGTTAAGTTGCTTAGGGCCTTGTGCTAAATTGCTGAGGCTGGTCTTGAACTTGTGATCCTCCTGTCTCAGCCTCCTGAGCTGCTGGAATTACAGGTGTGCACCACCTCACTCGCCTGAAAGATCATTTTTTAAATTTCATATTTAAACTCACATTTAAAATTTACAGTTGGCAAAAGATGAAGAATATGAGCTACTGGGTGATGAAGACAAGGATCTATAATAAGAAAAGATAAAAAGGAGAATCTTGACACAATATAAGTGTGCACACTTATATTCACTTAGTCTGCCATTGACTTTTCTACATAAGTTTTTTGTTTTTAAATCCTGACATTTTTTTTCTATTTTTTGATTAACACTTATTATTTGTACATATGAATGGGTTTCAGTGTGATATTTCAACACAAGCATAGAGCATGCATAGATCAAAGCATAAATCCCTCAGTACAGCCTTCTTCTGCACCCATTCCAACTTCTACTAATCACTACTTTATAGCCAAGTCAACTTCTTTTAGTTTCACATAAGTTACTTGACTATGTCAGGTTATTTCACTTAGCATAATGTCCTCCAGTTCCATCCATTTTATTGCAAATGACAGGATTTCATTTTTTATTGCTGAATAATATTCCATCAAGTGTATACCAACTTCTTTTTATCAGTTCAACAGTTGAGAAGTGCTATGACAAATACGGGCATTTAAGTATCTCTCTGGTATGCTGATTTCATTTCCATTGGATATATATTCAGAAATGGAATAACTGGATCATATGGCAGATCTATTTTCAGTTTTTTTGAGGAATCTTTGTGCTACTCTTGATAATGGTGTAATAATTTACCTTCCCAACAGTGTATAAATGTTCACTTTTCTCTATATCCTCTCCAACATTCATTATTATTATTATTGTTATAATTATTATCATAGACATTGTTACTGAGGTGAGATGATAATTCATTGTATTTTCCACTGGCATTTTCCTAATGGCTAATGATATTGAGGTATTTTTCATATATTTGTTGGTCTTTTTTTTTTTCAGAAGTGTCTACTCATTGCTCACTTTAAAATATTTTTTAATTGTAGATGGACACAATACCTTTATTTAATTTATTTATTTTTATGTGGTGCTGAGGATCGAACCCAGTGCCTCGCATGTGCTAGGCAAGTGCTCTACCACTGAGCTACAACCCCAGCCCATACATGGGATTTTTGTTTGCTGTTGTTAAGTTGTTTGAATTCTTTATGTATTTTAGATATTTACTCTTTGTGAGGTGAATAGTCAGCAAATATTTTCTGCTATTCTGTAAACTCTTTCTTCCCTCTGTTTATTAAATTATTTCCTTTGCTGGGCATGGGCTTTTTAGCTTGATAAAATCCCATATGACTATTTTTTCTTTTGCTTGCTATACCTTTGGGATGATATTAAAAATAAAATTGCCTATACCAATGTCTTCAAGTTTGTCCCATTTTTATTCTAATAATTTCATAGTTTCTAGTCTTATATTTAGGTCTGATTCATTTTTGTAACTGGAAAGAGGGGGTAAGTTTCAGTGTTTTGCATATAACATCTAGTTTTTGCAGCATCTAGTTTTCATTTATTTAAAAGGCTATTCTTTCTCCAATATATGTTTCTGGTGTCTCATTGAGAACCAGTGTGCTCTAGATGAGTGGATTTATTTCTGGGATCTCTATTATGGTCCACTGGTAGATGGGCCTGTTTTCATGCCAACACCATGTTATTTTGCTTACTATGGATCTGGAGTATGCTTTAAAATAAGGAATTATTATACCTCCAGCTTTGGGGTTTTTTGTTGTTGTTGTTGCTGCTGCTGTTCAATATTTCTTTGACTATTCAGGGCCTTTTTTGTTTCCATGTGAGTTTTAGTATTTTTTTCTTATTCTGTTAAATCTGTGCTTTTAAAATTTAATTACTGATGTTTTCCAAATAAGTTATGCTTTCTTTTACTTTTCCTTCTCTTACTTAACTTTGTTTTTTTTCTCTTCCAATCAACACTTCTCCCATCTATGGAAGTGTTTCTACAATAATCAATAAATATGAGTAGACTCATGAATCAGAGGAATAGTTGGCTTCTCAGTTACTCCAAAACACTAACACGCTATGAAGTACAGATTATAATATATCTATGATACTGATTCCTTGGGGGTAAAAATGTATTAGTTAAAATGGATGTAAATGCATTTGTTGGCAAAGTGACTTACTGAAAATGCAACCAACCAAACAAAGGGATGAAGTTTATCACTGAGTGAGAAAGCCATCATCTATTTGAAGATGTAAATATTTTAAGTAATGTACCATAATATTTTCAGAATAACATCTCAGAAAGTATAAACCAGTGCTCCAATCCTCAGCAAAACTGGGATAAGCACAAGTCTTCTGTTTCACCAGCAAGCGAATTTGCATTTCACTATGAAGAGTTTCTTGGCAATAAATAGCCATAATAAGTCATCATACAGAGTGGCTTGAAGGAGAGTGCTGAGATATAGGGCCATTAAAATAGAAGTCAAAAACCTTATGAGGGTAAAGTTGGTGAGTTTTTAACAACAAATTAAAAAGTCATAGAATAGAATAAAACAAAACAGTATAGACCAGAATTTAACAAAATACAACTAGGCAGTTTACATCAGAATTGAATCAAATGCAAGTAGGCAGTATAAAACAGAACTGAATCAAACACCATTAGGTTAAATACTGTGTTTTGTGAAACATGTTTCTGTGTGTGTGTGTGTATGTGTGTGTTACAATTACATTTGCATGTATATATTTTTGCTATGTAAGAAGTTCTTGTGAGTGATAGTCACAATATACTGAAAGCTACTATGTTCACCTGTGTATGATCATTTTGACAAAAATGTAGTTCAACAGATGAATAATTTAAAAATTATTTTAATAGTGATATTTATATTGCATTGAAATATAATAAATTGGCATAGGAAAACCAACTAGATAGGTATTGCAATATAGGACAAAAGAAAAGAGAAAATAAATTGAAGTTATTTCAAGGAAAGAATAATTTTGCAAAAGTCTGGGAGAAGCAAAGGTGTTAAATGAAATAAACTGCTCAATCAAGTTTAGAAGGACTGGAAATATAATGATGGCATTAAAGATAATAAGGATATTCCAAAATGTTGTTAAAGTAATGAAAACCAAAATGTTTTTGCAAATGTTCTTTTGCAAAGTGTGAAAGTACACAAGGAGGGACAATTAAATTGAGAATACTTGGGCCTCCTGCCAAATCTCTAAAGGTTGAAACCAGGAATCTACACTTTTAATACATGTCTCAGATAATCCTTATGTACATCAAAATTTTTGGACATTGTCTTAATATTCTGACCTACGAATATTTCCTTTTATCCACTCTGAAGATTTTTACTGAGAGAATGATTCAGCTGAAACAACTCACAGCTTCCTCAAAAATTTCTCTGTCTTTAGCATTGGAAGAAGAAAAATGAAATGGCGTAAGTATGTTCTCATGAAATTCTGAAGAATATGATGAGAGCAGTCATACCAAATATATCTAGTATTCAAATTTTTATGAGTACATAGAATAGCATTTTGTTCCTGAATTTTAATGCTGTAGAATAAGAATAGAAATTGGTAGAAAATTAATTTCAGCAATTTGTCAATCTCATGCTTCCCTTAAAGTACATACTTTGATGTTTATTTATTGGGATGCAAGAACTATAGAAGCATTGAAAGCTACTTGGTATTTCAGAAGAGAATTAAACATCATCTAGTTAAAAGTTCCGGTTGATTATTTGCAGGCAAAGCATTGCAATTAGCATTTAAATAATTCAATGTTAGAAACCATTTTCTCTGAGATTAACAATGATTCATTCTCACATGCTGTGTTTTTAATCAAAGAGGTGAAAGGTATAGAGCATGGGACAGGAACAAAGATGTCTAGTTATCAAGTCACTCTTGCAATTTGCTAGTAATGTGCTTGCCTGCATGTTTAAAAGCAGCTCAGAAGAATGCACAGCGCTGCCTATTCAGTCCTTAATGAGAATGTAAATGAAGGATTATTGGTTCTACCAGCAGATGATATTTCTTTAGAAATATTGCTTGCCTTTACTCTATTCTTTCCCTACTTACAAAAAAACCTGTGCAATAATGCACCTCATTAATGATATTGTCATTGTCATTTAGGAAACACATAGAAACCTGCAAAGTCATTATTAATTATAGCCACATGCATCAAAGCAGAAACACTCAAATTCATCACTGTATTTGTTAATTAGCTGAAAAATCATTTCTATCTTATCAGTATTTCCCTGAAAATAACCCTATTTTTTCACTAAGGATAAGTTATTTTTTTCCAAAATGGACACTGATCAGAAGAATCATAATACAGTTCTCAACACAAGCTACTCAATTTATTCTGGCCCAAATTATCTCACCAAAGAGAACATGGTAAATATCACAATAGCAAAGAGTCTTTTTTTTCCACTCTGCCTCTATTAAAATGGCCTGATTGCCCCTTGTCCATTTCTAAATGATAGATAATATCCTCTTCTCTTTTGCTTTTCTTGTCTATTATGTCCTTTATAGAAAACCTAAAATGAGGCATTTCCTGCAAGCCTGCAGAGAGAGAAGACTGAATAGGAGGCTGAAAGGGAGTGTAGAGACTAGGATAAAAGGCAGTTATTAAATTTGTGAACTCTATCAGAAGACAAGAAAATAAACTGTACCACTGGCTAGAAGGGTAGTGAAGTATGACATTTCATTTTTATGCAGGTCTCAGCATGATAGAAGTAACACATTGAAGAACAGAGTGAAAAAAACAGTTAGTGCATTCATCGAATGCCAGCACGGCTCCTCTGCTGTTCTTTGGTTGATCCCTTTCTGTGTCTTTGTGCAACAGTAGTTCAGAGTTTCATATAGATGAGATCAGACCCACCATCAGCCCTTTGTGAATTTTCAGGACGAGAGTCTGGAAAGTCATTCTATGCAACTCCATGAGATTTAGGTCCAGGTGTACTTTATATTCTTCTTCATTTCCCTATCCTTCAATCTGTGAATGCAATCTCTCTCTCTCTCTCTCTCTCTCTCTCTCACACACACACACACACACACACACACAGAACCTCATACAAAGGAGTGTGTAAATGTTCTGGTTTGAATTCTCAGTTCAGTGCATGTATAATGTTATTGTTTTGTTCATAAAAGTAAGATTAGAATGATGTCTTACTTTCTTCACTTCCTTTATATAATAAGTAAACAGATATTAGATAGATGTGCAAGTATGATATTTCTATTTTCAGAGTTTTAATTTGCTAAGAAAATATATTTTTTTTCCTTTGCACAAATCTATTTTCCAGCTCAAATCCACTAAACTGGTATGAAATTTTCTGCAGGGCCAATTGCTTTTAACATGGTATTCAGTTTTAAAAGTTATCTAATTTTACTAAAGGAAAAGCCCCATCCTATGTAATTTTAATGTTTCATGCAACACCAGTCAGTATCTCCTAATTTCAGGTACATCTACCACTTTCTTCCTCACTGCTAAGGAAAAGCAACCACATATAACACTTTGAAAGACTCTTTCTCTATTTTTCCTTCCCGTAGAGAATTTTTAATTCTCTGGAAAAGTCCTAAAGAAAATGATGATGTAAAATGATTTAGGCTCGCCTATTTCACTGGTAAAATATATTAACAAACAAACAAATGAACAAACCAACTGGCTTCACTTGCTATTTTTTATTAGTTTTGGGTGCCTTTGCAAAAATTAACACAGAGCAAATCTAATTTAATACCCATAGCACAAAGAATGCTCTCCTGTGTCAAAACTGCTTGTAAAACAGGCATGTTATAGTTGTCTATGATCACATCTACCTTGGCCACCTTGTTGTTCCTTAAATTTGTCTGCGTATTTAAAGTGCCTTGATCACCACTAAAATACTTGAATTCTCAGACTCCACTTCTAAGATGCTTATTCAATGGGTTGCTGGATTATTTAGTTTGTTTTGTGTCATTCAGTAGTTTGTTTATTCACTTTTAATTTTAAACCATGGAAACTTTCAAACAAGCACATGTGGGTAGAAAAAATAATGCAATAATACCTAGAACTCTTTCTCAATCGCCATTCAAGTATGGCCATACTAGCGGGGCGCGGTGACGCACACCTGTAATCCCAGCACTTTGGGTGGCTGAGAGAGGAGAATCATGAGTTCAAAACCAGCCTCAGCAATGGTGAGGCGCTAAGCAACTCAGTGAGACCCTGTCTCTACATAAAACACAAAACGAGGCTGGGGATGTGGCTCAGTAGTGGAGTGCCCCTGAGATCAATGCCCAGTATCCCCTCCCCCCCGCCAAAAAACAAATATGGCCATACTATTTCATTTTCATCTCTTCCTTTTTGCTCTAGCAATCCTTCTTCCCCACTTACTGTGGGTTAAAGTAAACTTACAAGGAATACAATTTCATCCATAAATGATTTGATACATATTGTTAAATGAAGATGCTTTTAAAATATTATCATAATAATGATATAGCTCATAGATTTTTGACAGTAACTTTTTAATAGAATAAAATGTCCTGACAGTATCATATACACTTGATTTTCTTACAAATACATTTTAAATTTTATTAGTTCAAATCAGAAGTCAAAAGATTTCAAGTACTGCATACATTTTCTTTTTTAGTTCATGTACCTTCCCTTTTAAATCTTTTTACTCTCATTTGTCTTAGAAAATATCCAACCTTCTGATTTTTCTTAGTATATCTTTTTGGTGTCATTTAACATAATGTTCTCATATATGGTTTCTGTAAAGTGCCTTACCCAGTACTTAATAAGATTTTATTTTCTGGAGAAAACACTAGACAGATGACTTTGTGGTATTCATATTGTAGCACGGTGGCTCTCTGCATTTGCATTTGTCTCCTTCCAACAAAACACCAGTAGTGTCTGATAGCTTCCTTGGTTTGCCATATAACAAGAAGTTCCAAGCTACATGATATTCTCCCTACCAGTTCTCTAGGGAGCAATGATTCCAATGTTTCTCAGATAAAGAAATGATAAACAGATATTATAATCTGAACACTAATGGTCCTCATTGGTAAAAGGTTAGTCAATGCATCTAAAACTTTAAAGAAAACAGATAAAAATTGGAAATGGTTTCTTTGGGGAGAGAAAGGCACAAAATGAATGTATATTAATATGCCAAAATAAAATTAAGATAAAACTATTGGACTAAAATCATTTGATTTCAAATCATTATCATTCAAATCTTTGTTCTATGCAATATTAGCAAAATCACATACTTACTTTATATAAAAACAATGGCTATTTATAATGATATGCTGTATGTCTACTATAAAATATGCACATATATGTATATCAATGAGCATAAAAATATTAGTGAATTCTGAATACACACAAAGATTATTTTCAGTTGTTAATTTTCTTTAGGATATACCTGGAAATTACTATATTTAATTAGATATTTTAAAGATACAGGAAATAAATATACATAGAGAAATTATATAGAAAAGCAATTTTCCTCACGTGGTTAAGTTGCTAACTGAGTACACAAAGTCACAGTGTTTTTTTTGTAATTTGCTTTAATATATTTAGATGTTTAAAGTATTTCCACTACTGATGAGCATTTAGAGTATTTCCAGTCTTTGCCATGTTAAATGGCAGAGCAATGAAGAGCCTTTAGCATATGCTAGATTGAGTTTTTCTCAGAATCATTTCCTACAAGTGGGATTACTTGATTAAAAGAAAACTAAAGGTATAATTTTGTTAGACATAGCCAAAGTCACCTCCAGAGGTATAACATTTTATATTAACACTAATAAGGTAGAAACATACAGTACTTGCTTCCTATTCATTCTTCAAGGACTATTTTTGTCAAACATCAAGTGTCTCAAATGGCAAGATATATTTCATGTAATATTAATTTTCATATAATTATGAAATCAGTTTCTTTAAATTACTTATATCTCATCCATTTACTTAACTGATGATCTTTTTTCATATTATTTTTAGCTATGGTCTATATGTCATACTATTTTCTGGCTCCAAGAAAAAAAAACTATTTCAAAATGTAAGTCTATATCTGTAGACACTGAAGAGAATCAAAAAAAAAAAAAAAAAGAAAAAGTCTCCTCTGGAAAAACATATATTACATACAAGCCTCAATATGTTCTCCAAAATTATGCTCCAGAAACAGCCCCCCTTCCAACACACATATCACATGAGTACACCTGCAAGAACAGAGAAAACAAACTAAGGGAATCAGAGCTGCAAATCAAGAAGATGCTAGAATTACATGTGCAGGATATACCATAGATTATTTAATGTGTTACATGATTAGAAGAAAGGACTGAAAATATGTAAGACAGAGAAGTTAGGAATTAGAATAGACTTCTCAATGGGAACAATGAAAGGCATAAGACAGTGGAATACTGTTTTTTAAATCTTGAAGAGGGTGAAAGCTATTGTAAATTTGTTGTTGTTTTTTTCCAAATTAGAATGAAACAAGGCATTTCACAGTATAAAAACAAAATGTAAAAAGTTTATTGTGTACGGTTCCTCTCTGAATTAGTATCTAAAATAAGATAAAATATTATATCAGGAAGAAAATTGAAATATAAGAAAATGTGATTTTTTAAAATAGTAATTCTAAGGTTGAATATCAAACTTATATAAGATAATTTTCAATTATTGAAAAATGAAAATATGAGCAAAATATTAATATGATTTGATGGGGAAAAGAATTTCTTCCATGCTAGACATAAGATTATAAGCACATTCAAATTATAAATTTTTGTTTCTTAGGAAATGCCATGAAGAGAATGAAAAGAGAAACCACAATGATAAATATTACAATGAATATATTAATTAATATTAATCAAATTATACATAAACCCACTAAAAATAGGTAAAAACTGTGAACACATAGGTATTTGACATAAGATAAAACGTTTATTAGGTAAATGCAAATTGATCTTATAATTTTATAATTATTCACAACTGAAACTTAAAATCCTCATCTTTAACAAGCTTTGTTAGGGACATGTAACAGTGCTGTTGGATAAAACTTTCTGTGATCACACAAATATTCTGTGTTGTAAAACATCAGTTTAGCTTTCTGGTTCCATTATGTGACTATTGTATCCTTTCAATGTAGCTAAGTGAGACCAAGGAAATGAATTTTAAATGTTAGATAAATTAATTGACTACAATTCGATTTTAATTTTATAGTAATAGTGGCTAGTGACCAATATATTCAACAGCACAGATGTGAATTAAGATTGTCCTTATTGTCTGTTCATGGATGTTCAACTGGCATAACTAGTTTGGAAAAAAAATTGAATTCTAGTAAATTTGTACAATCTCTTCCTCTATGACCTAGCAATCCATACTAGATATATTCCTTAGAAAAATTGTCACACGTATACTTTAGAATACAATCTTAATAACTTCTATAGAAATATTATCTTAAAATCAACATACTCAGATCAGGCTTTATGTCCAAAAACTATAGAAGGAATCAATATGTCAGGACATAATCATAATTCTATGCATCAGTGACAATGAATTGGATATTATCATGTGTATCCCTATAAATGAGTCTCATACCACCAATTTGAACCAAAGAAACAAATGACCAGACACATAGGATATAATTTTAAATGTACAAAGGTAAAATTACCAGAGATTTGGAAGAGGAGAGGGGAAGAAGAAATAGAGAAAGTTGGATGCATGGGTATTAAGTTACAGTTAAATAGGAATAAGAAATGCTGGTGTTATTTCATGATAGGATGCCTACAGATGACAGAGGTATATCCTACATATTCTATGTTTCAAAAAGTTAGAAGAAAGAATTTTGAAAGTTTTCACAGGAAAGGAATGATAAATGTTTGAGATGTATAAGTTTGATCTGATTTAAATATAATACAGTGTATACACATATTGAAGAATCATATTGCCCATTAATATGTGCAAATTTTGTGGGTTTTTTTTTTTGGTGTTGTTGTTATTGTTGTCGATGGACTTTATTTGTTTATATGTGGTGCTGAGAATAGAACCCAGTGCTTCACACATGCTAGGCAAGCGCTCTACCACTGAGCCAAAACCCTAGCCCCAAATTGTGTGCTTTTATATACTATTTAAAGTTAAAGTCAATTTAAATTTTAAAAAGCAGTGAATACTTGTGAAGCAAGAATCAAAGACCAGGAGTCAGTGTAGATAACGGGTCAGAAAAATATGGAGGCTGGTTTGATTCAGAGAAGTTGGAGAATGCCCCTGGGAGATTGGAATGTTAATACTCTAGAGTGCTTTGATTACCAAGATTATCTGCCTATACTGCCCTCCTAGAAGACTGTTAATGGAGCACTCCCTGAACAGACAGGGGACTGCTCATTAATGCCCCCTAGGCTGCTGGCTCCCTTCCTAGCCCAATCACTGCACCTTGGCCCTGACCCCTGCCCACATAATTCTTACCTTTCCTCTATCCCACTGGCATCTCCTGAGCCTAGTCACATACATACACAGGAAGGAGAGAGAGATGGGGAAGAAGGCAGAAGAACAAAGAAAGTATAAAGTGTATAAAAGGGGCAGGATGCTCTCACTTCTTGGGATACCAGGACACCAGCTATAGCCCTCTTCTCCCTCCAGGGAGAAGTCTGTGCTACTTTTTTTAAATAAAACCTGCTTTATACACTTGCCTCCGCAGCTTCTTTAATGTTCCAAACTTCAACATTTGAGGAAGTAGAATTCGTCACTGATACAGGGTAGTAACATCTGTAAAAAAATAAAAACTAAAAAAAGTTATGATAATTATGCACTAGTATAATTAAAGGTGTGCATACATATGCTAATAAAAGAAACTATTTTACAAATCAAAGTCATAAAAATAACAAATCTCAACTAGCATTTAATTCTGGGTTGAAGATGAGAAGCAAAACAGAAGGAAGTTTATGTAAGTGGTAAAAGTATTGATGGTCCTTTATGTATTTTTTAAATATTTTTTTAGTTATCAATGGATCTTTATTTTATTTATATGTGGTCCTGGGAATCAAACCCAAGGCCTCACACATGCTGAGCAAGTGCTCTACCACTGAGCCACAACCCCAACCCTGGCCCTTTATATTTTGATGGTCATTTGAAGGGTGTTTATCATTATTAATTTAATTATATACACATTTTTGTATGAAGTATGTGTTTATAATAATACAAGAGTTAAAGTATATTGCTCATAATGACTCTAGTGGTATTAAGACTATACCCACACGATTATTAAGACTAGGAAGGCAGATTTGGTTCTTATTCACTAGTGCAGTAGGCACTCAAAATATTTTAAATAAAAACCCTTCCATTGAACAATAATCGAAATGTTGTTCCTATACGGACATCAGTCATAAAGAGAAGAGAAAAATTGGGAAAACTGAGGAGAAACCAGAATTTTAGAGTGAATGACTATGAAAATAGTGTCAAAATCCTGGGCCTATACAAATCCCAACCATCATGTAAACAATGTGATAAAATATTTCTTATTCACCAGGACTGGTTCCATATGTTTTGTGAAATTAGAAAGAAAGAAATATCTTTCCATGTATTTACATTTTTTATAATGAAAAATTACATGATGACATGTCTTTTTTTTTTTATCTCTTTCATTACTGTTACATTCTTCTGTAAGCAGGCTTAAATTCTATTGAGAATAACAGAAACTGAGTTAATAAGCATCTATTTTATTTTGTAAGATTTTTCTTATTGTCATGTGATACAGCATGAAAAAGCAATGATTTCACTAATAGTTATTTTCCAAGAGAAAATAACTGGGTTCTAAGATTCCAAAGATGAACAAATGAAAATCCACTAAGATCACAGTTTACTGTCAAGGCATTTTATTGTACAGATTTATTTTTAATAATATGAAACATTCCTATCCCCCTAATTCCAATAAATTCACTAAAAAGATAGCTGCCTTCATTAAAATTATCAATGTTTACATAACTCCTCATTAATGTTTTGCAAATAATAGAGAAAATTAATGGTGTGTTTTTCTGCATATTTCAATTGTATATGATAATCACGCAAAACAAAGCAAACCAAAATAAACAAACAAAAGCAGCCAGTATGAAAAGTCGGGATGAAATCAACCCACAGCTTGATAGCAGCAGTTTCCCTGCAGTCTTTCTGCATGTACTATAATATATTTATGGTAAGCAATTGTGATAACGCCAGCAAAAATTTTCCATCTTGCTGCATGCTTAATTTCATCTAACTTGTTTTATGGCAGTGTACTGAAACACGGAGTGAAGGTCTGTTTAAACCATTTGTCTCTGTTTCTCTTTGCAGAATGCCAACAGATTTGTTTAAACCAAAACAAAATGCATAAACAATCACGTCTTTAAGCTAAATGTACAATCTAAATTCCAGAACTTATTTTTGCAGTATGCTGAAATTTAGTAAGTCAAGTTGTGATTTTAGTGCTAAAGACTTTCTTTTCTGTTTCTTTTTTTTCTCAAGGTAACAAATGTTTACTCTTTTATTATCCTTTAGATTCCTTTTCTTCTTATTATTTTGGTTTTTAAGATTACATTGTGCAAGTTTCTACTTGGTTGAAAATTGGGGAATTTCAGATCATTAGTAAGTAGTGTTTTAAAATTTTTTTGGACTATCAGACCTCAGAAGTAATGGCAGGTTCCTATAGTAATTTGAAGTGTTGAGGTACCTATGAAATTCTTGCTACAAGGATGCCTGACATCAAATGATCTCCCACATTTGGCTGAGTGGTTTGTCTGTGGTTTGCAGACAAGGATCATTAGCATGATGTTGTGAAATCTCAGAACCACCCCCCTTAACTACTGAATCAGAAACTGCATTTTGACAAGATCCTTGTTATTATTTATATATGCAGTGCCACCCAAAAACTCATGTGTGAGACAATGCAAGAATTTTTAGAAGTGAAATGAATATATTATGAAAGGTATAACCTCATCAGTGGATTGATCTACTGATATTGATTAACTGGGCGGTAACTCTAGCAAGTAAGATGTGACTGAAGTAGGTAGAGTCATTGGGGTTGTGCCTTTGGTGTTTATATTTTGTGCTTGTTGAGCAGAGCTTCTGCTTCCTGGTTGCCATGTCCTGAGCTGCTTTTTTGCCACCACACACTTCCACTATGATGTTCTGCCTCACGTGGCCCAGAGCTATGAAACTGACTGATCACGTACTGAACCTCTGAAACAGTGAGCCATGATATAATTGTCTTTCTTTATATTGTTCTTGTCAGATATGGGTATATTGTTCAAAGCAACACAAAGCTGACTCAAACAATTCTAAAGTGATCAATATACATATGAAAGTATGAGAAGCATGGTTTTCTCATTGAAAGGTAAGTGAAGAAAGGAAATATTGAAAAGGAAGTTTTTGTCTTATATTAGGTCTTGCTGGTGTGAAAGGAAAGGAATGGGTAGGTGTTGATTTTGTTTAAGAGGAAGAGTTCATAGAGTCTTATATTATTTTAATGTAAAATAACCTTAGATATTATATAACCAATAATCTTATTTTTACATGAGGAAAATGAAGACATGTATATTTTTTGGTATTTTGGCAAAGCAGCTAACGATGTGAGTAAGTTCATATTAGAATTATAGAAAATGTACATTTCTTTATTGACATTATAATTTGCTCCAGAAAAGTTTTAGGGGCTTCACACTAGTACATAAAATAAAATGGGTGAATAACATTTAAAACAGATAAACAAAAAAAGGAATGTAATGAAATAGAAATGAGGAAAATATGTTTAAGACAAATCAGAGGCAAATTTGACCTTCAACCTTTTAAGTTTGAAAATAAAAGACAAATTGACTGCAAAGATAGAATCAAAACCAATCATTTGCTAATGAAAATTGTTATTCTTTTTTTTTAAATGTTTATTTTTTAGTTGTAGGTGGACAGAATATCTTTATTTTATTTTTATGTGGTGCTGAGGATCGAACCCAGTGCCTTATGCGTGCTAGGCGAGCACACTACCACTGCGCCATAATCCCAGCCCCAAAATTGTTATTCTTTATATAATTGCAGGAAGAAATTTTTCTGCTGTGTAATATACATTTTTAAATTATTCTTAAAGGAGGTACAGGTAGAAATGAACTCACTGAGACTATAATTTTTTATAATGGCAGTATATATCAAACAACAATATCATGTAGAATTATATATTGAATAAATAAGGTTATGGGCTAGTGAGCTCTGACTTACCAGCTTTTGCTGATTTGACTGCAACCAGTAAATAAATTTTAGCTAAGGAATGTTTCAGAAAATACTTTTTCTGAATATTGTTTTGATATTAATATTTTTGGTCATCTCAAGTATAACTAGTGCATGTAAAAATTTTGTTTGCATACTTGTTTATTACATTTCTGAAGACTGAAGAGAAGTATAATATATAATATTACAAGAATACTTGCTGCACATTAAAAGGAGAAAAAATGAGATAATTATTCTCTTTAGCTCTCCACATTTATTCATACTATAGTGTGATTGCAAGATCATATGATTTACCTGTAGTGTCAAAATCAGCTCTAAAAATAATATATGGTAGGTCTCATGTTTATGCATTTATATAAAAATTGATATGACATTTAATGCAGCTGAGAGTTAAAATGGAATATATGTTTTCAACTTTGCAGTAATATGAGAAAGATAAAAGTAAAAACAAAAAGAAGAAACAACTTGTCTCATTGGTTTACAAAAGCAACTTTGATTTCTTGTTCATAAGAATTGCTACTTACTGAAGTTATACTGGTCTTAGCTAGGAATATGTGTCTTTTTAGCTGAGACAGAACAACTTGTCTCTCAGTTATGACATATTGATGAGTAGAGAGGAACACAACATAGATAGAAGACAACAGTGATATTTAAAGCTTTTTCTCTGAAGGGCAATACTTTTCTATGCTCATCTCACTGGTCAAAGCCACTATCAGGCCAAGCTTAATGGCAATGAGACAGGCACTCATGTACCTTATATAGCATGAACTGCCATACTGTCCAGTGATCTCACAACTAGGTACATATCCAAAGGTATATAAGACATCTACACTTCCATGTTGTTTACAGTACTATTTGTAGTTGCCAGGATATGAAATCAACCTAAGTGTGCAGCAACAGATAAATACTTAAAGAAAATTTGGTCCACATACCCAATGGAATACTATTCAGTTATTAAAAATAACTTTTGTAACAACAGGAATGGAACTGGAGACCAATGTGTTAAGTGAAATAAACCAGGCATGAAAAGGCAACCTCTGCAATTCTCATTTATACATGGAATATTAAAAAATTTACTTCATGGAAGTTGAAAGGGACATGGAGATTATTGGAAACTGAGGAGTGAAAGACATAGGGAGGAAGGTGAGAGATTGATCAATGAGTAAAGTTACAAAGTTACAGTTAGGGATAGGCTCTGATGTAGAATTTCACACTAGGGTTATTATAGATAACAATTATGTATTAAATATCTTAAAACACTGCAAAAAAGGACAGTGAATATTTTCACCATGAAGAAATGATAAATTGAGGAGACAGATATGTATAACCTGATTTACACATTATACAATGTATACATGTATCAAAACATTGCATGCATCTCATTATTATGAACAAATTTATGTTTCTATCAGGACATAACAAAAAAGTAAACTACAGGCCAATATCCCTGATTATCATAGATACAAAATTCCTCAGCACAATGCTAGATAGCTAAATCTAATAGCACATTAAAAAGATTATTTACCATGATCAAGTGCAATTCACTCCAAGGAATTTTTTTTTTTTTTTTTGGTACTTTGAACTCAGGACACTCGACCACTGAGCCACATCCTCAGCCCTATTTTGTGTTTTATGTAGAGACAGGGTCTCACTGAGTTGCTTAGTGCCTTGCCGTTGCTGAGGCTGGCTTTGAACTTGCGATTCTCCTGTCTCAGCCTCCCTAAGTGCTGGGATTACAGGCTTGCACCACCGCGCCCAGCTTCACTCCAGGGATTTCAGCATAGACAAATCAATAAGCATAACAGAATACAGAATAAAAACCACATGATCATTTCAATAGCTGTAGAAAAGCTATGTAATAAAATTCAACATTCCTTTATGATAAAAACTCTGAAAAATATTAGCTATAGAAGAAGTGCACTTCACTGGACAGGGTGGTGCTCACTTGTTGTCCTAGCAGCTTGGGAGGCTGAGGCAGGAGGAATTTAAAGCCAGACCCAGAAAATTAACAAGACCCTATCTCAAAATAAAAATAAAAAATAAAAAAAGACTGAGGATGTGGCTAGTGGTTGAGCACCCCTGGGTTCAATTCCTGGTACCAAAAAAAAAAAAAAAAAAAAATGAAGTGTACTTCATCTTAATAAAGACCATTAATATAAGTCAACAATTAATATTATAGTGAAAGGGGAAGAGCTAAAGATCTAAGATCTGGAACAAGACAAGAAAATGCACTTTTACCACTTTAACTCAACATGGTGCTGAAGCCCAAGTCAAAACAATAATCAGATAAGATAAAGAAATAAACAACATCCAAACTGGAAAATAAAAATTCAAATTGTCACTTTTTGCAGATGAACGATATGACCTTATGTATATAAACCCCCAAATTCCACCAAAGATCTATTGGAACTAACAAAAGAATTTAGCAAAGTTGCAGGATATAAAATTAACACAAAAATTAGTAGTGCTGCTATATGCCAAAAGCAAAATATCTAAAATAAAAATCAAGAAATCAATCCCATTTATGCAGTTACAAAGTGATACCTAGAAATATATTTAACCCAATAGGTGAAAGATCTTTAGAATAAAAATTATAAAGCATTGAGTAAAAACATTGAACAGGACATATAGAAATGAAAAGACATCTCATGTTTATGGATTGAAGAATTAAATTTTTTAAAATGACAATACTAACCAAAACAGTCTTCAGATTTAATGCAATCCCTATCTAAATACCATTGACATTCTTCAAAATACTAGAAAAAAAACAATTCTAAAATTATATGAAACCCCCTCTCCTCAAAAAAAGCTCAGAATAGTCAAAGCTGTCTTGAGCAAAAGAGAACAAAGCAGGAGGCATTACATTACAAACTTCAAAGGATACTACAAAGCTGTCGAAATCAAAACATGGTATTGATATAATACAGGCATAGACTAATGGACAGAATAGGGAGATTTACCTACATATACCTACAGCCTACTGGCTTTTGACAAAATTCCTATGAACATGTATTGAAAAAAGGACAATTATTTTGATAAATATCACTGGAAAATTTGGATATCCACATGCAGAAAAATGGAACTAGGCTCCTATCTTTCACCAACTATAAAAATCAACTCAAAATGAATCAAAAACCTAAATACATTACTTGAAACTATAAAAATGTTCTAAGAAAGCATAGGGACATACTTCAAGTCGTTGGTATAGGCAATGATTTTCTTTTAACACCAAAAGCACAAGAAACAAAAAAGTAAAATAAACAAATGAGATTACATTAAACAAAATGCCTCATCAACACAGTGAAGGGGAAAACTGCAAAACAGCAGAAAACGTTTGAAAAATGTGTATCTGACAAGTAGTTAATATTTAGCATATATGAGGAACTCAAAAATCTCAAAAGCAACAATACAAGTAACTCAATTTATAAATGGGCTATTAAGCCAAGTAGACATTTCCAAAAGAAGATGTACAAATGGCCGACAGCTACAGGAAAAATGATCAATGTCACTAATCATTAAGGAAATGCAATCAAAACCGCAATGAAATATTACCTCACTCCAGTAAGAACGGCTGTTTTGAAATTGTTTGAATTTAATAATGTGCTGGCAAGATTGTAGAGAAAAGGGAACACTCGCACACTTTTGGTGGGAATGTAACTCTGGAAAGCCTTACAGGAAAACACAAAGGAGGTTCCTGAAAAAATAAAAAATGAAATACCATCTGATCCAGCTATCCCCCTCTAGAGTCTGTATCCAAAGGAAATGAAATCAGTATGGTGAAGAGACATCTACTTCACTGTTTTCTGCTGTAATACTGACAATAGCAAAGAAATGAAACAACAGAAATGTCCATCTGAGTGAGTGGATAAAGAAAATGTGATAGATGTGAACAATGGAATATCATTCCTCCATAGAAAGAATTAAATCTTGCCATATGCAACAACATGGACAGGACTGGAGATCATCATATAAATGAAATAAGCCAGGCACAGAAACGCAAGTCCCACTTGATCTCACTCGTGGAATCTAAAAAGGTTGATCCTTAATTAATCGAGAGTAGAATGGTTGTTGCCAGAGGCAGGCAAGAAAATAATCCATGGTTGTGTGTGTGTGTGTGTGTGTGTGTGTGTGTGTGTACAGAGGAGGAAGGATGCAGGAGTCATGGATTGTATTAAATTACATATATATGTACACATACATATATATGTGTGTATATATATATATATTCACATACAGAGAGAGAGATGTATAATGCAATATGTCAAAACACTCAAAAAGAAAAATTAGTATTGATACTGAGGGCATCACTCCAAGTTCCTTATATTTACAGAAATATAATTTATTTCTTAGTGCTCTCAGACAGACGTAAGAAAGGTCTTAATGTTGCCATGAATATTAAAATTATTAAACCTTAATTTTTAATTTCAATTAAACACCATAACTAGGTGTACTGAATTAAAATATTTTATGTTATCTTTTAGATCACAAACACCCACATGGAAGATTAGAAATTTTAGTGCAAATGTAAAGTGTTGTGAAAAGAAAACAAGAAAGATAGCCAACGGTAGAAAGATGAACAGGAGAGAATTTCATTACATAAGACTGGATAAGCAATATAATTTAGTTTGACCCAGTCTCCTATTACACAAGAATTGAGTAGATGTGGTTTTCTACACACCTATGTTACTTATCAGGTAAGTCAGTAATTTAGTCCATTTGAGTTGTTAAAACAAATTATAAACTTGAAAGCTTATAAACAACATAAATATTTTTCTCGTGGTTCTAAAGGCTTGGCCTCTGGTTCACATACAGTACCTTCTAGCTGAGTCCTCACATGGAGGAAGTGGTCAAAGAGCTCCCTCTATGACTGCCTTTATAAAGTATGCTTTATAAGGACACTAGTCCCGTAGGGAAACTAATCCTCTCCCAAAGGGCCCCACTGCCATTTTCCCTCACCTTGGGATTAGTGTTTGAATATATGGAGTATATGTAGTTAAAGGGTGTGGGGACACAAATATCAGGCAATGGTAGGGGAGGTGGTATCAGAGATTGAACCCAGGGCATTTAACTACTGAGCCAAGTCCCCAGTTCATTTTATTTTATTTTATTATTTTATTTTTATTTTGAGACAGGATCTAGCTAAGTTGCCTATGGTCTCACTAAACAGCTGAGGCTGGCTTTTATCTTGAGATCTCTCTGCCTCAGCCTTCCTGGCCAATGGGATTACAGGTGTAGGCCACCACACCCAGCTCTTTCCATTTTTTAGATCTTCTTTCAACAATAGTAAAAATTATCCAAGCCAGGCACGGTGATGCACACCTATAATCCCAGCACTTTGGGAGGCTGAGACAGGAGAATTGTGAGTTCAAAGCCAGCCTCAGCAACAATGAGGCATTCATTAAGCAATTCAGTGAGACCCTGTCTCTACATAAAACACAAAATAGGGCCGGGGATATGGCTCAGTGGTCAAGTGCCCCTGAGTTCAATCCCCAGTTTTAAAAAAATATATCCAAATCAAGTATTTCTTCTTGTATTGATTTAGATACTGTAAAATGGCATTAAAATAGTTTGGCAATCATATTATAAAACTTCCTAGGGGGATATTATCTTTTACAGTTTTATATAGTTAAAAGAAATCAAATTTGGAAGATCTCTTTAAACCCATGGTGGTTATATTTTCTTTAATAACAATAGGAAAATAAAATAAATTCAATGTTCTCATAGTTAAACGAATAATCTTAGTTTAGAACTGCTGCTGAGGAGCACCACAACATAATACTGGAAAAATGTTGTAACAGTGTTAAGAATAATTTGAGTGTATTTTTAAATTTAAAAGATATGTGTTGGTAAATCACATATCTGATAATTCACATGAATATTTTAATTACATTTTACAGAATTTTGGATTTCCAACTTCAGTCTAGATATGCTTATCTGCAAATAACTTTTCAATTACTATATTCATTTTAGTAAATAAGGCAGATATAACCCAGATAATTTAAATTAATCTGCTAATGGGGAAGAAAAAGAGAAACCAATAATAGAGTTATCCTCTACCTGCAATGTTATAGCTATTTTAAAATAGTATCTTGTCTTTATTGCTTCTAAATATCAAAGTTTATAGTTAGTGTTACCAAGTTTAGCAAATTCATCAGTTACTTCTTGTTCATGATTTTGCTTTCTGTGGTTTCAGTTAGCTGTTGTCAACTTCAGTCCAAAATTATTAAGTGGAAAAGTCTAGGCATAATTCCAGACATATTTTTAAATTAGATGACATTCTTGGTAGCATTAGAAAGTCTCACACTATCATACTCCAGTGAATCCATGGTCTTCAGGCTACCCACCAGTTTGTCGGTTCCTGTCTCCAGTATTAGATTGTCACAGTATTGCAGTGCTTGTATTTAAATAATGCTTATTTTTCTTAATAATTTCCCCAAAGCCCAATTCAGTGATGCTACCAGTTTTGAGAGGCCGAAGAGAAACATTAAAGTGCTTCCTTTAAGTGAAAAATTAAAAGTTATCAACCTTATAGGACTGGAAAAAAATGTATATTGAATGTTGCTAAAATTTACAGTCACTATTGTTAATCTCATACTGTGCCTAATTTATAAATTAACCTTTGTTATAGCTATGTAAATGAAAATATATATACATATATATATATATGTATCTGTTTTGGCATTATGGATGGTTTCAGTCATACACTGAGAGTGGGAATGTGTGTCCCATGCATAAGAAGGGACTATTGTATACATATATGAAATCCAGTAAAATTTGACTTTCAGATGAGCATAGAATTAGTGTTAGTGTAAGAATGTCCTGAGTATTTTGTGGGACATACACTAGAATGTATTCATCATATATCTGAAATTTAAATATAACTTGCTTTATAAGCAGTTTGTATAGAATGTGTTCTGGTATCAATTTTATTTATTTATTTAATTTTATTTTTTGGTACCGGGGATTGAACTCAGGGATACTTGGCCACTGAGCCACGTCTCTAGCCTTGTTTTGTGTTTTATTTAGAGACAGGGTCTCACTGAGTTTCTTAACACCTTGTTGTTGCTGAAACTGGTTTTGAACTCGCAATTCTTCTGTCTCATCCTCCCAAAGTGCTGGGATTACAAGCGTGTGGCACCGTGCCCAGCTTCTAATATGGATTTTAGTAATTGAATAATAGATTTTGGATTCACCTGTGGATATATGATTTTTCTTAATAGTACACAGCAGATTTCATTTATTAATTTCAAGTCATATGAAACGAGTTTGTGAACTCTTGTAGGCTGAGATCTTATCTGCATAGTTCCCTTGGGAAAGTGCTCTGCAAGAAAACTACAAAATCATTTTCAATACAAAGAATTTTTTTATTGCTTTATGTAACACCAAATGAAGTGAGGAACTTTAAAGGAAACACTTTGACACACACTTTTTTAGTTAATTTTGTTCAATCTTTACACTTGTATCTTTACATAAGAGATGTGGTAATTTTTTCCCAGTGGAATACAGATGAGGAAAAAGAACTCAGATTAGATAATTTCTTAAGAGTTTACAGTTAGTGATACTATAATTACATATTAATCTATTTTATCCTAAATCCAATATTCTTCCCCTGCATACTTTTTATATTTTAAAATGTTTGTAAATGGTTTCCAAAATTAAAAAATATTATCATTTACTTCATTTTATTAGCTTAATATTGGAGATATTTATTATCGTGAATTGCAGAAAATATTATGGATTCTTTACAATTTATAGATAATGATTAATTTTATTAAATAAGAACAATGAAAATGATGTTGCCTTGATTTTTATATTAGCACTTCTAGAGACATTTTAAAAGATAAATATTCATTAATCTTCCCATATGCAGTTATTCTTTGACATAAAAATACACTAAATGATGTTAGGTCACTAATTAAAAATAGAATTTTATTTTACAATATTTTTGTGCTTTGAAATTCTGATGTTCTATAATATTGCTCCAATGTAAAAGAAAATTTATATTTAGGATACTTTATAGATTCTTAGCTCTTTGGTACATTGCAAAGTGAAATATAAGCACACAATGTCATTTTCTGAGTGCAGGTTAAGTTTCACTGAGATGACAAAAACTGATTTTCTAGTTTAATTCCTCTGAGGTGTTTAAACCAACCAAAATATCAATAAATCATAAATGGAATTTTGCTTTAGGCTGAATCCAGTTTAATCATATTTCTGTCTGAAAAATTCTTGCTTATAAAAGATTCAGGGTTATATACTACACATATGTTATTGGAAAGCATCACCTACTGAACTTCAGAAGTTTATAAAACATTCTTGCAGTGCCAAAATAGAAAACAAAGGCTTTTATTATCTCTTTAAGAAATTGTGCTGGACATGGTGTGGCACACCTGCAATTCTAGCAACTCTGGAGTGAGGCAAGAGGTTTGCATGCTCCAGGCCATCCTCAGCAATTTAGTAAGACCCTGTCTCAAAATTTTAAAAGAAGGATGAGGAAGGCTGGGGATATGTCTTAATGGTAAAGCTCCCTGGATTCAATCCCCAGTGTACAAAGAAAAAGGAAGGAAGGAAGGGGCATGTAGCTAATATGGCTAATGTATTATATACAGAAAAACTACAATGACCTATGACAATATATGCTTCCAATAATTTATATACTACATTGTCAGCATTAACTCTTTTTCTGTTAAACCTAACAGTCTCAGCCCCAGATTAGCTGAAAGCAAAGCTGTTATGTGCTTGAAATTCACCTTTACAATTTTCAGCTTCCTTCTCTTACACTCTTTTCTCGAAGTAGCTCATCTTCATTCCGCTCAAAGGGAAACTATTTACAAACTATGTTTGGTCTTTATTCACAATCATGTTCTGTTCATTATGGAATTATTTATAATTTGAAATCCGAGTTTTTACTTAGCCAACATAAATTGTTTTCTGTGTGCAAATCACTAATGCCAATTCGAGGACCCAAAACTCCCCAAGGAGCTCACAATTTATTGGCTAGATAGAAATACAGAAAAATGGGAAATGGATGTTTGTGCCCCCTAAAAGTCCATGTATTAAAATCTTGGTCCCCAGGGTGGAACTATCCAGAGGTGCTATAAGTGTTAGGAAGAGCATTGTATGATGCCCTAGGGTCATCAGGGGTGTGCCCTCAAAGGGGATTATGGGAACCTGGCTCATCCTCTATGATTCTTGGACAAAGATGTGAGCACTCACTTGGACACCCACTCCTATCATGATGTGCTAAATCAAGGAGTCACCCAATTTTGAACTTTGTCCTCAAAGCACCTCTCTTTACTTCATAAATAGCCTGTGTCATATGCTTTGTTATGTTATTAAGGCAAAATTTCTTAATATAAAAATATCTAGGAGCAAAACAAATAAAACAATGGGTAAAATTCAAAGAGTGAATGTAAAAATAGCTGTATAAATATAAGTATTTCTTATATTAATAGATATCACAGCTAGAAGACATAACATAAATCAATGTGATAAAATATAAGCATCCAAAATGGTTAATTCTATAAAACAACATGAAACCAACTGACAAATGCACAGAAGACACGTACAAGTATTTTACACAAATTGAAAGACAAATGGTAATTTAAATGAAAAGACATTTAATATCATTAGTGATTATGAAACTATAAAGAAATTCACAATGCAGTATGATTTTCTAGCTGTGAAATTGACAAAAAATTGTCAAGCCTGATATTAGCAAATGTGGGGCTATGTAGAGAAATAGAAACCCTTATATAGTTATGGTGAAAATATAAATTGGTTCAACCTTGTTGAAAAATATTTTCATATAATCTCTTAAAACTAAAAAGGTACATGATTTATGGCTTAAAATATCCATTCCTAGGCTTATCTTGTTGAGAGGCTCTTGGTCACTTGCATGCCCATGTACACAATATTCATCGCTACATTGTACCTAATAAGCAAACATGAGCAACTATAAACAACCTAAATATTCTTTGACATATAGTCCATGGATAAGATATGTGATACATGAACAATTATATGGAAATGAAAATATATAAAGTACAGTTATATAAATTGTGTCAGTCAGCTTTCCTTTGCTGTGACAAAATACCTAAAAAAATCAGATTAAAAGTAAAAAGGATTTATTCTGGTTCATGATTGTAGAAGTTTTAATCCATGGTCGCTTAGCTCTGTCTGTTGCCTTTGGGCCTGTGGCAATATAATAATAGATACTGGCAGAAATGCTTGGCAGAGGAAACTGCTTACCTTCTGGGCTGGGAAGCAGACAGGAGGAGGAGATAAGGTCCTAGTATTCCCTTTAAGGGTACAAACCCAATGACTCACTACTTTCTTTGAGGTTCTACCTCTTTAAAGGTTCAACCAGCTTACAATAGCACCATCAGCTAGGGAACAAGCATTTAAAGTATGAGGCTTTAGGGAACTTTTAAGATCCTCACCATGACATAGATATCAATAAAAACATTAGCAGAAGAATATATAAAAGACAATACTGTTATATATAAAGCCTTAAAAATTCTTTTAGACATAGGTACATAAGTAATAATACAAATAAACAAAATTCAGTGTATGAAAATGGCAAAATTCTGAATAGGCATTTATCAGGAGGCAAGAGGGTCTGTTAAGGAATGATTGAACAAGAGAATTAAATGTATTAAATCAACAGGCACTTCTATCACTGTATATTTCAGAATGTGTGTATGTATGTGTGTCCGTGTATATACAATTTTTTACAAGACATCTAAAAATACTGAAAGATGAGTGTATGTGGATCAGTGTTAAAATGTATTCCATTAGAGAAATAAATTAGAAGTATAATAATTGAAAAATGAAGTAACAATTACAGTATTACTATTTGCATTAGATATGAGTATATATCTGGCATAACCACAAAATGCAAAAAAGGAACTAAAAATTAATAAAACTATAATAGAATTCAGTAAGTTACAGAAGTACAAAATTAATACATGTAAATCAATACTGCCCATATTTCAAAACAGCCATTTAGAAAATGTTTTAATGAAAGGAATAATATCATTTAAAGTAGTAATAAAAAGATGACATTCCCAGGACTGAACTTAACAAGAAACTTGAATTATATGAAAACAATTCAAACACTACTGAAGACACTAAGTAAGTTTTTAATAAATGAAAAGAACTATTGTGCTCTTAGATAAGCAGAGTCAATATTAAAAAGTCAATCCTTTATGAGTAAATGAGGTCTAGAGAAAAAGTTTTGTTTTTTTCTTTAAATTGTTGCAAGTTGATTTTTATCATTTATATTGAAAAAAAATAAACAAGACCAGCCAGAAAACAAATTTCATGATTATTAATAACTTAGTGTTTATTAAAATATATGTACAAAATAAAAAAGCATTTTAAGCCAGGTGTGGTGGTGCACACCTGTAATTCCAGCGGCTTGGGAGGCTGAGGCAAGAAGGTCTCGAGTTCAAAGCCAGCCTCAGAAATTTAGCGAGACCCTGTCTCAACATAAAATACAAAATGGGTCTGAGGAGGTTGCTCTTTAGCACCCCTGGATTCAATTGCCTGTACTAAATAAATAAATAGATAGATAGATAAATAAATAAATATTTTTCTAAAGAATTTCTTATTTACCTTAAGTGGTGTTCCTGAAAAGCAAACTCTGGATTGGTAATGTGTGTGCCAGTAATTGTTAGAGAGTGCACTGAGAATGAGCGGAGGAAAGGGAGGGAATGGAGAGAGATAGGCATAAGAAGTTGAAATTAGATGGAGCCAATGTCACACATATCCCTTCAGAGAGATTATACCTTGTGGCAAAGAGGCGAGGACTTTTGAGGCAAGGACTCAGGAAAGTGGCAGTAAACTCTGGTCTGGTCCTACTCTGATGGGGCTCCAGGGTAGATAGTTGTATAAGTTCACAGCGTTCCCTTCTTGGTAGAAGTCTTCATGCTGAGTGCCTGACCCATTTCTAAGTGCCCCTCTCACAGCAAACTTGTTTTACTGGTAGATGCCCCTGTGGCTCTTGTCTGACTTGTGTCCAGTTTATTTCTATCCAGATAGGCATTTTCTAGGATCATCCTGGCCAAGAAAGAAGTTAGGTTTGGATGTGTTGCTCAGTTTGGACACAGAGGAGGCCACTTAACAAAACACGTGAAATAACAGAAGCAGTTCTAGATCCCAGAGAGGAGAAACATGTCTTGTAGGGCCAGTGGGAAGGGGGTTATTTTCCAGGACATGAATGCTAAACCAGCAGGTGAGAAGCAAGAGACAAAGACAGCAAAGGTCCTGTGAGCTCAGTTTTTTGGGTCCAGTGCATCACCTAGGTGGCTTTCCTTGGAGGAGTTTTGCTGTTGTTGGTTTCATGATACTGGAGATTGAACCTAGGGCTTCATACATACTAGGCAAGCCCTCTACCATTGAGTCCTTTATTTTATTTTGAGATATGATTTTACTAATTTGCCCAGGTTAGCCTCAAACTTGTGGTCCTCTTTCCTCAAACTCCTGTATATCTAGGATTAAAAGCATGGAACAAAAAGCCTGGCCCTAGGGGGAGTTGTAATGGATGCATTTAGAATAAGCATGCTTATTCTCAGTCACTGCTGAAGAAGTGGCCACCATGTCATATATACACAGTACATGGAGGTGTTGGGGCTGGCAGGGTTGTATAAGTAGGTTGTATATAGCTATTGCACAGAGGGGGTGGTCCCCAAGAGATGGTTTATAAAGTAAATACTGGATCAGTCACAGTGAGGGACTAGAAAGATCTGGAGAACTGGTGACTACGTCAAGGGTGACTAAGCCCTGCTTCTTGTTTAGAAAATTAAACTTCTAGAAGTCATCATACAAGGCAGCACGAAATGTCATCTACTACTAGCCTACAATGGATCCATTTCCACCACTGATTTCTACTTGAATCATATAAAATGTTCTGGAAAATACTACCTTTCTGTATCATTTGAAAGAAAATTTGCAAACATGATATCCATCTATTCTTCAGTGGTTTGTGTCTATTTTCTAAGGACAAAGACATTATCTTACATAGATACAGTAAAATTATCAAAATCAGTAATACATTATAACAAAATGTGGTACATATTTGATGTTTCTCCTTCTTCATATGCCAGTTTCTCTTTTTTGTAGTCCAATATCCCCAAAATCCAATAAAATTGTTTTTGCCGAGGTACCCAACACTTCAACAACTTTGACTATTGACAATTGATATAATTCTCCATTCCTTTATTTTACCTCTTGTAAGCAATTGTGCAATAGATTTGTCTTTATTATTAATATATTATTTTTTATACTCATCACTGTATTTTACTTAGGCCAAAGTTTGCCACACTCTTTTGGTTTTGCCACTACTTCTCTAGTAAACATTTCTCACTGTGCTATTGTCTTCCAGTCTCTAACAGTTTGAGAGTTCAGGGCTCCATCATGAACGTTTTCTTATCTGCATCTACACCCACTCCTTGGCGACCTCATACTGCCCAATGGATATAGATAAATTGATGGCCTCTTGATTATTACCTCTAACCATAACCTCCCCTGTGATTTCCAGACTACCATATCTAACTGCTTACCAGGCATTTTCTTTCTGATGTTTAATAAACATTTTACATTCAGTATGTAAAATAGACTCTTCAAACTCATTTCTGCATAAGGCTTTTACACAAAAGGTATTCTGTTGTCTTTGCTTCAGTGTTTAGGCAAGAAAAGCTAGGATTCATCCTTTATTCGTTTGTTTGTGTCTGACTTTCACCCAATCCTTCTGGAAATACTGTATGTTCTATTCATGAAAGTAGACTTTAAACTTAATTAATTTTACTTCTTCCATCTCCTATTTGTTCTAATCATAAGGACCTTCCCTGGACTGAAGACTGTTTTGCCTAAACTCTCTGCTTCTACTCTTGATCTTCTTGTCTCTCCACAATTTATTCTCTACTGACTAGGAAGTGAGATATTTTCAACAGCAAATGTATCATGAGTTGCTTTCAGTTCTCTAATGAACTCTCTGAAGGTCACATTCAGAATAAAACTGAACTCTGTAACACATCTAAAGAGACATTTAACTTGATTTTTTTTTTTTTTTTTTTGTACCAGGGATTGAACTCAGGGGTACTCGACCACTGAGCCACATCCCCAGCCCTATTTTGTGTTTATGTAGGGACAGGGTCTCACTGAGTTGCTTAGTGCCTCGCCCTTGCTGAGGCTGGCTTTGAACTCACGATTCTCCTGTCTCAGCCTCCCAAAGTGCTGGGATTACAAACGTGAGCCTCCGCGCCCGGCTTAACTTGATTTTTTAAGAGTGTCTACTTACTCTGCTCACTTCTGTACATCCATGCTAGCCTTTTTGTCATACATTGATCATATCAGACATGTTCTGCTTTAAAGCTTGTGTTTCTGCTGCTCCTTGTCCCCAGAATGTAGTGTGTAGAGTCACATAGCTTATACACTACAACCATATGGGATTTTACCTCTTCAAAGAAGTCTCATTAGACCAACTTCTTACACATCATGCCCCAATTGAAAATTGAAAATCTCTGCCCCATTACTATTTCCCATCTCTTACCTACCTCCATCCACCATTTCTATTTTATTATCTTATTTCATTCCTCTTGAATGGCATTATATTCTATGTTGGCATTTTACTATATATTTATTCAATGTCATTATATCATATACGTACTTGATAGGTCTATCTTCCTTATAGTGGAAGTTCCATAAAGTCAGAAACTTGTCTGTTTTGATAACCACTGTTACCTTAATGCCTGGAAAATAATAACAAATGACACAAATATTTCCCCTCTCTCCTAACAGCATCTATGCCAATGTAGATGTTTGTGTTCACTGATTGCAGTTTATCTCCTAGTCTGTGTTCTAAATTTCCAACTGCAGTTTATCAATATTTACCTATCAAAACATCTCATTTGCATAAAAAGGAGCTTTTAATCACTACTAGTTATGTACATGATTGGAAGAATCGTTTTGGAGTTCAATTGTTTTATGCAATAGATTTTCAAATATATGTATGTTTGACATGAAACTCTAGTATTCTGTATACACTCAAAAGAAAGAGTGCATATTCCCACAAAAGTACACATAAAATATTTATAGTAGTTTTATTCATAATGTCCAGAAACTGAAAATAACCCAGATCATCATCTAGTAGAAATTTGATGAATCTCAGTATACATATAAGGTAGTATACTACACAGTGATAAAAAAATGAACTAATGATACATATAACATGAATACATTTCTTTAAAAAATATATTAATTTTTAAAATTTTACTTTTTAATTTTAAAATAGATTACAATATTTTTGCTTATTTTTATACATGTGTATGTTCATAAAATGCATTTATATTTTATATTTTTAATTGTGTGTGTGCTTATGCTATACATAATTATTAAAATATAAATTTCTGTTTCTTGAGAAAAAAAACATTATGTTGAGCAAAAGAAGCTAAACATATTAGGATATGTTTTCATTTATGAAGTCCCAGAAAAAAACTGTAAGAGAATACATATACTGGATAATTTATTGCATATAACAATTAAACTCAAAAAGATTTTTCAATTGTCTACATAACTAGTAGTGATTAAAAGCTCCTTTTTATGCAAATGAGATATTTTGATAGATAAATATTGATAAACTGCAGTTGGAAATTTAGAACACAGACTGGGAGATAAACTGCAATCAGTGAACACAAACATCTACATTGGCATAGATGCTGTTAGGAGAGAGGGGAAATATTTGTGTTATTTGTTATTATTTTCCAGGCATTAAGGTAACAGTGGTTATCAAAACAGACAAGTTTCTGACTTTATGGAGCTTACACTATGAGGAAGATAGACAAATCAAGTATGTATATGGTATAATGACATTAAATAAATATATAGTAAAATGTCAATATAGAATATAAAATTTTTATGGTTAGCTTTAGTTATTGCTAAATAATTCTCAAGGTGAATAAAGAAATTACACTTCTAGCACTTACCTTTAAGATTTTTTAACTGCTCTATAGCCTCACCAACAATTATGTTTTCAGTCATTTTTATAACAACCACTAGAATGTGAGTAAAGTGTTTAGCTCCTTGTGGTTTAATTAAAATTTCTAATAATACTAGTGAAATTATGCAGTTTTAAATATTTTTCTTGATCATTTGGGTATTTTAAATTGCAAAGCAACCCTACATAACTCTCCACCTATTTTTAAATGTTTGTCTTTATTATTGATTTATAGCAATTCTGTTTTTCACTGCTATGCCTATCAAAATCTTCTCTTAAATTTCTGTTCATTAAGCATATTATTCCTGTGTTTGGTTTTCCTTTTTATTTTATGAGTGATTTTCTTTGTTGAACACAATTTCTACATTTTAATTAAATCTAATTAACTCAGTCTTCTGTTTTACAGGTGATTTTTTTGTTTCCTATTTCTGAAATGGTTATTTACCAAAGCTTGTAAAGATATTCTGTTTTTAATCTAGAGAATTTAACTTCTACAAATTGTTTCTAGAGCATGTTGCTGGTGTCAAGGTGCATATTCTCCATGCTGATATCCCATTGATACTCTATTTATTCATTACCGTGTGTTGAAAAGAAACTTATTTACCTTGTATTTCAGATCAGGTGAATGTGCATGTGTGAGCTGCTTCTAGACTGTGTTGCTCTTTTTTTGTTTTGTGCACACTTCTGTCAACATTACAATTGTAATATTCTATTATATTAAGCCTTACTTTTTGATAGCGTAGGATATTCCCATTGTTCTTTTGCAAGATTGCTTCTTGCATGTGTAAATCTCAGATATCCCCCAGCCTCCCCTTACCAACAAAAAAGAAAGAAAGAAAGAAAGAAAGAAAGAAAGAAAGAAAGAAAGAAAGAAAGAAAGAAAGAAAGAAAGAAAGAAAGAAATGTTGAGGAAAAAACAGAATATTTCTGGGATTACCAATCCTAAAACTTTGAATCTCTGCATCTATTTGAGTGGAACTAACCTCTCATAATACTGTCATCTAACATAAGACCATGAAATGTGTCTCCTTTTATTTGGAAACTGAAGAATATCTGATATTTTGTAGTTTTTGGTGTAGATTTTTTATAGCTTTTAGTAAGTTTGTACTTATGTTGCTGTAAGTATTATTTTAAAGTATTATCAGTGCATTTGGTCACTTGGCTGGAGGGAAGTAAATGTATATAACCAATAGATTTTTCTGTATATTAAAGATATAAGAAATGATTATTAATAGAAATTTTTTTTTCTTCTACCCAAAATGGCACCTGCCAATTATTATTTATTCAATTTTTCTCCTTTCATTTTCTTGCTATTCTTCTCCCCAAACACCCTGAGAGTCTTATTTATTTTTCCTGTATTGCTCACAGTTAGAAACTTTTCCTGTCTTAGAACTCTTAAAACTATAAAGTCTACACTCTTCTAAGTGTCACAAAAATGAAAGGGGTTCCTATTTAATAGGATTAGTTGGCTTATAAGACAGTTGTAGTTGAAAATAGTATGTATTATATTACAATTAAGAGAACAATACAGTGTGTCATGCAAAGTGATACTTTACTGAAATCTGTACTCCTCAGATAATATCTATATCATAGCCATAGCTGCTGAAGTTTTTAAAGGAATAGTGACAGAGAAGCGTTACCAAAATAAGAATTTTAGAAATGGTTTCATGTACATAATACTTTTAAGAAACAGAAATCAGAGAAGACAAAGGGGGAAAAATTCAAGGGTATTATAGAGAAATTTCTTGCAGTCAGAGAAGGTTAGATAAAATGATTACAGTATTTTATATGCATAGATGAGTATGCCACAATGAAACCCATTATTCTGTATAATTAATATATACTAATTTTAAAAAGGTTAAAAGTACACAAGGGTCAAACTCATACTAAGATTTTAGTTTTTGTAGGTCAATCCATTATTTTATCTTGTCATTTGTGAGATTATTTCAATACTTGGGGTAAATAATCTTTGAACAAATTATCTTAAATTTCAGGTTAATGGTATATAAATAAAAGGATATTTGTTATATCTTAAAATCAAATGTTTTCTTGACAGAAATCTACTAATCTTTAGAGAAGGGCTGTTATGCATTTAAGAGACCAATGTATCTTTTGATAAAATAAATGCATATTAAGTACATTATTGAGAAAATTCACTTTTCCTCCAAGAGCTAGCAATATATTTATTATTTTAAATAGTGGATTTTTTAATGTTTAAATATATATTTATAACTGCTGAATGTTTTATTATTTTAATTATACAAATTTATGGGATATCATCTGATAATTCAATACATATGTATGGTGTATAATGATCAAATTAGGATAGATAACTGTTTCATTTCCTTAAGCATTTAGACATTTTTGATGGACATGCAATAACCATCCATATTTATGGGGTACAATGTGCTGTTTCCATACATGTACACAAAATGTATTGATCAAACCAGGATAATTAACCTTTTGAACTCTTCATCACATAATGACTTTTCTATGAAGTTATGGTGAATAATTTTCTCAAGTTAAAGTACCATAAGAGTACTTTCACTTCTTTTTTCAATTTGTTGAAAAGGTGTTTTCTTTTCAAAAAAGTGCCCAATTATATTTTGCCTTTCCACATTTTTTATTTGTGCACTATAGTTGTACTTATTGATGGGATTTGTTGTTACATATTTGTACATACACAAAATGTAACAATATACTTTGGCCAGTATCACTCCCTACTATGTTCCTCCTCCTTAGCTGTCTCCCACCCCTTCCTCCTTTTTCTCTACCAATCCCTCTTTGATTTTTAGGAGATCCACCCCAACTTTTGTTTTTCTTTTGCCTTTCTAGCTTCCATATATAAGGGAAAACATAAGACCCTTAACCTTCTGAGTTTGACTTATGTAGCATAACATGATGATCTTTAGTTCCATCCATTTTCCTGCAAATGCCATAATTTAATTTCTTTATGGCTGAATAAAACTTTATTTTGTATATACCACATTTTCTTTATCCATTCATCTATTGATGGACACCTAGGCTGGTTCTATAGTTTGTAAATAATGCCTGGTGTTTTAGTATAACTGTTCTTGTTATGATCTTTTTGTGTAGAATCTTATTGTATAGGATTTTACAGTTCCCTTGACCTTTATATTGCACAAGCTTAGGTACCCTAAAAATGTAGGTATCACATATGTTCAATGTCTTTCAGATTTGAACAGTGCTGATTTTCTAGAAATACAGTATTCTTTCATTCTGCTTAGTGATGACAAAATAGAATGCTTTAATGTATTAAATACAGGTCTTAGAGTGTAAGAGACACTTGAGTATGTACCACCCTGTATATATGCATGCACACACACAAACATATAATGTATTTAAAATGCATGAAGACATGTTATTTTTATGAAAACACAATTACTTCCTGATTCTAATTTATTTTTCCACATAATTTCAACATTTTGTGTACTTCCTTGCAGGTTATCCTTTGTGAAAACTATCATACCACCTTTTTCAGAAAAGATGTAGTTTTTTTCCCTTCATGCAAACATGAGGATTTCAAAACAAAGTTATAGATTGAGAAATATTATTTCAGTCTAAAAACAGATTCTGTCCTACATTTACTTATGTTAAGTTTTATTTTCAAAAAGTACATGGATTTCTATACCTGCCCTTATGTTATAGATTCCAGGAAATAATTTTTCTTAGATTCTACACAGGGAGTCATGTGCATTTGAATATGTTTGTGTATATGTATGTTTGTGAGTTTTAGAGGAAGAAAAATCACTCTATAAACATGCTCTAAAATTCTGCTCATATTTAATTCTGTTCTACTTTCCCCTCTTTTGATTCCCCCTCTTTTCCTAAAAGAATTATACTAATAATCTGTATATCACTATGTAGATATTCTTTATTAAATAGTATTTTTAAATAGAATGACTTTTAGAATTCTCTCTCTCTATTTATTCATTTTTTGCCTGAAATCTCTTCTAGCTTTCAAGTTGCTAGTTTTCACTGCATAGTAACATATAGTCTAGAATTCATGGCCATAATTATATTATAAAATGAAAAAAGAAGATGCCTTGTAAATTCAATGTTAATTCCATTTTGTTATAAAAAAAATCCAGATTTGGAAGTAAGAAATAATTGCCTGCAATCACTACATATGATTGCATAGGAGGTTTATGGTTGTAGAACAAGGTGACCCTTTCCAGCTCTGTATATTTTTCCTCAGTGATAAATAGTAGAGATTTTGCTTGATTTCACTTTAATTCATTTTAGATATTTATTTAATCAAAGAAATAAAAGTCAAGCAGAACTTGCCTCATTAAAATCATATCAAGATTATGCCATTTTTATAAGGACTGAGTCTTGGTAAATTTGTGCTGCTAGTTGTTTAGACTTTGTGATTCTGTGTGCATTAACATGTGCTTTAAACTTACTTGGACCATGCAGACCAAATGATAGAATGACACTCTCTCTATCAGATCTGTATCTGTGAGTTTCAGTATCCTATAAATGAGCTAAACTTCTGAAACACCGTCTACACTCTTCTAGGATGTAATAAACTATTTATTATCTCTTGGAAAGAAACTGTCTTGTAAAACTAACATGATTGAAACAAAAAACAAAAGCTCAAAATAAAAAGTCTCCACATTATTCTCTAAAGGACTTGTCACACTTCTTAATAAATACTATATATTTTTACCTGCATGCTCCTACTTTATTTATTTGTATTAGTCAAAAGTTGAAAATATCCTGTGTGTCAACAAATAAATTGATAAATTATGGCACCTTCAGGCAATGGAATATTGGAAATTCTATTGTACAATTCAAATGAATTAAATATTAACAAGATGAATCAAAAATATACCAAGTGAAAGATGGTATTCAAAACAATTGCATGCAGTATAATTCCCTCTAGACAATATTCTTGAAATAAATGTCTTTTCCATCAATTTTTCTTTTCAGTTAATTAGCTTGTTTAAGGTTTAAATTAAAATAAAGAAATACAGTATTCTGGTGTAAGATGGTAGAGAATTAAGGGATGCAATATTCTATTTTACTTAACTCCAATGTGTGATGGGAATACTAATGAAAGCAAACAAATATAATATTAACCACTAATGTGATGGTTTTCTGAAGATATAACCAAAGTATGGATGCATGCCTAAAACAAAATAACATAACAGAGAAGAAAGTCTACCATTTCTTAGAAGAAATCCAAAACCTAAAACTTCTTTGTTCATGTAATTCTATGTTTTTGCTTCTTTTTAGGTACAGATTCTATATGTGTTTTACATCAACCTCAATAATTATTCCATTCAGATATGTACTTAATAAACTTTCTGCCTTTTTAAGTAATATATTAGTAAGAAGTTCAGCATATAGCTAGATGTTTTACAATATCTATGACAATAATATCTGTGTCTCATAGTTTACTAAAATGAATACTCTCATTTTCTTTTATTTTCATATTAAATTTGTTATATGTCATTTTCTTGGTTCTTAGGTTCTTGGTTATCAAGTTAGTCAGGTTGTCTTTGGGAACTGTTGTAGCCAAAGAAAAGTCAAGGAGACTCCCTACACAAGAACTGTTTGTCTTGCCCTTAGTGGTTCTGTGGCACAGAACCGGAAAGACTTCTTGTCCTACAACCATAAAAAACTGAATTTGATTAACCATCTGAAGGAGTTATTCTTTCTCAGAGCCTCCAGTAAGGATGCAGTAATGTGACAATCTTGATTTTATACTGGTAAGATGCTCAGATTTCTAAGATGCTCATCTCTTTCTGGTACGTCAGATTATTTAGCTTTCTGTTTTCTCTCTTGCTTTATTCACTATTTAATATTTTTTTCAGTTTTTCTCATATCTTTTTAAAATTTTTATCTTTTATTTAGTTGTGGGCCCTTGATTTTCCTGATGCAATATAAGTTTTAGGATCAGGATTTCAAATTAAAATATATATTCACCTCTTTTAGGTATATTGATAATATTGATAATGTATCTCAAGCATTTTATTACTATATATATATAAAATACTCTTTAAGGATATTCATTTAATTTTTGTATTGATTGATTTTCATTCAATCTGTGTGAACCCGTATATTAAGAGTATATGCTTTTGTACTTATGTTCATTCAAGTTCCCTAAAAAGAAAATTTAAATGAAAGTAAAGAATCTAAAAGTCAAACTGTTATTATTTTACATGACTGTCAACTAAACAATTTTTTTAAAGTTACTTTGATGCTTCAGCAGAGAAAATATATATTTTCCAGAAATTTGCCAACTCTATTCGAGTTTTCGACACACATATAATAAATTACAGAGAAATATTGAAATTATGATATTCATATACATGAATAATTTATGTCTTGTAATTAAGTTATTTATTATGATAGCCAAAGAAAAATGTTTCAGAGATAGATATATAACTTCTCTTATATCCATTTCAGAGTAATGAAATAAAATTTGGTAAAGTTTTCTTATTCTCAGTTGATGATCAATTTTTATTATGAAGAAAGTAAGTTTTCTACATTTGATAATTCAGTAAAGCATATGTAAATACCTACCAAAATTAGAAAGGGTGTATATTGTCTAATTACTTCATAAAGAACTTACAACATAATATTCGTAAAATTAATTTTAGCGTATAGTATTAAAGAATCAGTATGAGATGCAGTATGTCTATACAGTTGCAAATTGAAGATTAGATCAGTGTTGCAATTTGAGAAAAGAGATAATTAATATTTTTGTGTAAGATCTGCCTACTTCTATTAATTAGTTTACTCAATATGCATTAAGTGAGTACCATACATATTATGGAATTATAATTTGTAATACGTAGAAAATACAACTAGACCTGCAAAACCTAGCTAAGTTTAATATGAACAGTAAATGCTATCCTGAAGGAAACTGCATCATAATAGAATGGATACTAAGTACATAATAAAATCTATGAGAGAAAATATTCTTTTTTATAAAAGAATTATATTTTCACATGTGGTTATTATTTCCAGTTCCTTGAATCAAATAAGATTTCATTGAGGAAGTCACGTTGGAACCAGGAAGTGAAGAATAAATAGAGACAGGGAGAAATGGGTGGCCAGCATTCTCTAAAGGAACAAGTTGAACATATTGAGATCGAGAAACACAAAAAATAAAATATTGATAACTGTTTGCATTTTACCATAAAACTGTAAATTTGCTAGAAAATGTATAGCTTGGCCAGAAATTGAGTCATAAATAATTGAGAAGATATTTTTTTCCATTACATTTACAAAAATAGTTCAAGACCAATGCTTTAGCATCTGGACAAGAACTGTATGTTTTACACTATAGAGAAAGATAATAAGAAAATATTAGTGATAGTTGGATGGAGTTGAGAATGTAGATCTCACTAGACAATTTAGTAAGAGTTTTTGATCCAATTGTATATATCTATATAAATGAAAGGGATACTAATTATTAATATTTAGTTTAGAATATTGGTTTATTTGTTTTAGTTTATTGTTCTTATAATCATGTTAAATAATGCTATCTTCACTATTGACAAAGAATATCCTTTGGAGTTAATAGATATTTTATATAGTTAATATATAAGAAATTACTTTATAAAAGCCTACAGTTACATATATTCTCAATATTCAAAATGTAGTACACTTTATTTCTCTTCAATTTACTTGAAGCCAGAATTCAAGTGTGGCTTGAATAAGGTCTTTCTTATGGTTTTAAGAAGGTCAGAGTAATATTTTTCTTTAACAGTTCTCCTGTTTTCTTTAATCAGTCTAATTATATAGACAAGATCATGAGAACTGATTAGTCCTTTATATTTTGTATGATAATTGAAACCTAACATATTAGAATAAACTCAGAAGATCAATAATTTGATGAGTAGAGTAATAGTGATTCTTTATTTAAAGATACTTAGCATGCCAAATTTGTAAATTATACTCTTCTGTAGAATTTTAAAAAATGCACTGAAGATGAATTTTGCTCAAGTTTATAAAAATAGCCAACAGAGTGGCTGTTATGTTTGGTAACATTCCAATAATCTTAGCAACCTCAACAAAGTTTATTTTCTTTCATAGTGGATGTTCTTTGAGCATTCCTGAGGATGTTCTTTGAGGATGTTCTTGTTTAATGGTGTCCTAATTATCCTCATTCTATCATCCAACCTAAAAGAGTAACCTCTATTATGACCTAATGGTAGAGGAAAAGGGATATGGACAATACAGAATATGACTCTTAAAGATTTTCCTCCAGCACTTAAAGACTTTGTTCTGGTAATGCATTTATCACTTCTGCCTACATGACATTGAAAAAAGCAAGTCAGAAGGCCAAACCACAAGTCAATGAACAAGAAAATAACTTCTTTTCACCATAGAAGGACCACTGTAAATATATGACAGTTACATACCACCTGGTAAGACTATGTCATCTACTTACAATAAGGGAGTCATTATTGGATACAATGCTACAATTTATTACACCTTATTCCATGGATACTAATGCCATGAGAAGCTGTCTTTTAAAAACTAAAGTCTTTGAAACTTTGTGAATTAAGGGCTGGGGATATGGCTCAGTAGTAATTTATCTACCGGACATGCAGGAGGTCCTGGGTCCTGGGTTCAATCTCTGAGATTGCAAAAGAAAAAAAAAAGGTTATAAGAGATGAAATTTTGTAAATTATATTTTATTTGGAAATCATGTTACATGTTACTATATAATTCACTTTATCTGCAGTGTAAAGTTGGAGTTCTTCACAGTAATCTGCTCTATATCTTAAATTTGGTAGATGGTGACTTCATCTTATGTCACTTAGAAAAAAATATATATTACTCTTTTAACAAATATTTTGGATCTCAAATACTGCAAATGAAAGTATTAGGTCAGCAGAAAACTCATTTATTCAAGTACTCTTAAAACATAATATAAAAATGTACGTAAAGCTTCTTGGTCCTTTGTTGTCTTAGAAATAACCCCTATCAATTCAAAAGACAATGATGAATTTACAATATAATGACATATACTCCATTTTCTACTCCCTTATATCAGGTTTCCATATTTTTTCTCCATTACTACTTAAAAAATACTTTCCTATTGTCAAGGAAACAAAAAAAAGACATATTAACTGGGGGAGAAATAAGAAACTCACAGATTTGCAATAATTGAATTTTGTGCCACTACTGGCCTTTTAGAAAGTCATTTACCAGGTGAGAAAGTCATTTCTATTATGTGCTGTTACAATGCCTATGAGATTCATTTACATAGAATCCCTTGACACTATTATTACCTCTTCATCTTGATAGTGGAAATGGTTCATTGTTACAGATAGTAGTGCAGAAACGAGTATTTATAGCTGCAGCCTTTATTGGGTTGGTCTTCATGTGTGCTGTTAAACCATTCCTTAGAATTATGTGCCTATATTTAAGTGAGTACATTTTTTGTGTATTTGCTAATAAAGTTTTATCTGCTCTTATTTGCAGTTCCAGTATTAGAAATTTCAAAATAATGGGTGTAGCTGAGATAGCACTTTATATAGCAGTAAACTAACTACTATTGCTTTAAGAAATATTTAATACTATAGAGTGCCATTATTTGACATGAGAATGTAGTTTACCATTCTACCCAGTAAGTTTAAAACTCAGTCCATATATTTAAAATATACTGTGTTTAGAAAATGAATAAAATCACCCTACATTCATAGATACTAAAGTTTTCTACTTATTATTCTGCTTACATGGATATCTTCATGAATGCTAAACTGTTTCTATGTTTAGCCAATTATTTATGGAAGAGTTGGACTTCTCAAACTTTAGTGCATATACATAGATTCTTTAAATAAGATTTATATTTCATGTCATGGTTCATGTTCTTCCAAAAAATCTGACTAAAATGCTTATGCTTTTTATGTGCAGAGCTGAAGATAAGTTTTTAGAAACAGAACTTAACCATTTTAGTTAAGATTCTAACAAAGGCTGTCCTTGACCAAAATTTAATTAGGCTCTTTTGAGTCTTCTTTGGACCTGCACAAGAACTCTGTGCTTCTGTGTCTGTCCTTTCTAAGTCGAGTTTTAGCAAAAATCCTACCACTTAAGTATAGCAAAAATCCCCCCACCCTGTTATCTGAACACTCTTGATATCTGATTCAATTCCTCATTCCCTAACCTTGATGTCTGATCCTCTCGGCCTGCCTTCAGCAAGAAGCTTGTAAGGTAGATTTAGGAAGAATCACAGTATCTTTGATGTCTCCTTTTAGTAATTTTCTATCTGTTAACCCCCTCATTCTGCTCCTTGGTTATAAATTTCTGCTTGTCCTCACTGCATTCAGAGTTTAGCCTAATCTCCCCACTCATTGCAAAACCTCTATTGCAACAGTCTTGAATAAATTCTTACAGTTTTAAGAAGTGTCATAATAATATTTTTTCTTTAACAGTCCTCCTGTTTTCTTTAACAGGTCTAATTATATATAGGAGATTGTGAGAACTGATTAATCTGAAATCTGTAGGGCAAACTGGCATGTTAGAAATTCAGGCAGAATTTCTGTTACGTTCATGACGCTTCTGCTACATTTTTTCTTGGAAACCTCATTGTTTGCCAGCAAAGCCTTCAATTCATTGGCCGAAGCCCACTCATTATTTAGGATAATCTCCTTTATTTAAAGTCCACTGATTATGAATGTTAATCACATCTGCAAAACTTCACAGAAATGTTTATACTAGTGTTTGAACAACCGGGCAACATAGGCTAGTTTAATTGACACATACAATTAATCCTCACAAGTATAAAATATCACTCTATTGTGTTTCTGAAAAATATTCATGATACTTAAAAAAAACACTTGAATGCATAAAATTAAAAGGCATATATCCCAATTCTACTTAAACATGGATTACTGGAATTCTCTACCTTACCCCATCAACATTCCAATACTTGTTTATCATTTATTAATTAGTGACTAAACATGAACTTGGAATTTAGAGTATGATCTTATGTTCATCCAACAGATTCACCAGTAAAACATTGTATAAGATAGAAAGGAAGGAGATTCATGATCTTTCCAAAAATCCTGAGGGACATATTGCTTTCACCTTATTTCCAATTCATCTGTACTTTTATAGACAAAACACTGTACTGAAACATTCTTAGGTTATAATACTGGGATGCCTTGAGTCTTTTAAGCAGTTCATTGACACACTTTATGGCATTATATATATACCACTTGCAGAAGCCTTGGGGAAAATCATGGATTTCCAGGGCCTTTTTGGCTGAGTTTAGGGCTCTGATTAGTGCTTTATCATAGCAGTAGATAAAGAAGGAAAAGGATGATGTAATCTGTACCCAATGACTAGTAATTATTTTATTTACTAAAGTTTCATTTCTTTATAAAATTTATCTAGATTATAGCTTGCATCTAAAAATTAAAGATATAGTAGAAATAAAATGACATTTGATTACTTAAACTCTTTCATTTTTTAACATGAAAGCAAAATTTCATATCTAAGAGAGGATTATACTAGAAGTATGAAGGCCATAAAACTCCACTCAATCAAAGTCAGAGCAAAGGCAGACAAGAAGTGGCAGCTAAGGAGTCTGAGAGGTAAACCATGTACAGACAGAGAGAGAAAAAGGAAGACTCTGAATGCTGTTCAGGAAGAGCAGATAGTTTCCATAGTAACAAAGAATAATGTTCTTTCAATGTAAAAGATCCTATTTTGAATGTGTTATTGGTGATTCAGTACAAAAAAAAATGTACTTTAAAGAAGGTGGCACAGAAATTTCTATACCACAAATCTCAACTCCAGGAAGCAATGAGTTGTTAAGAATACACTTGTAATTTATGTTGGTAGATATTATGCTTGCTTATAAGGTATTTATATTTGGTTTCATTTGCTTTACTATAGGAAATAATGGGCATGTAATTTTGACTCTCAACCATAAACATTTTATCATCTGTACATACACTATAACAATCATGCTGTAAACCCTACATATAGAGAATAAAATTTATTTGAAAAATATAATTTTAAAAACTACCTATATATGAAAAAATAATTTTAAAACTACCTATAAAAATACTTATAACACAAGTTGTTCCAATCCAAAATACCAATCAATGAGAAAGTAAAAGGGACCAAAATTATCACTTACTTCATTCGCCAAAGTTGGCATATTAGACAGTTGTCCACCTACAAGACAGAAAGCCCCTCACCTTATTTTGTTCTAATTTACAAATGGTGTTAACTCTGTGTGTGTGTTTAGTGAAGAGAGAAGAATAAATGAACCTTTAATTAAAAAATATATGTACCAACATTAGAACCAAATTGTTTCAAATTGTTTCAGATTAGATAATTATTCAGAAATATTTATTTCTTCTGTGCCCCATCTCTGTAAGCAGAGGGTATTTCCCAATCCTTGAACTTTGGGATGGGTCATATTGTTTGCTTTTGTCAGTTGATATAATAAGTGTGAAGTAAGAAAAAGCGTTAGGATACCTGCTATTGAACTTGCTTTGTTAAAACTCTGCCAGCACTTTGAGGAAAACCTGTATGGTCTAGCCTGATGATATGAGAAAATATAAGACAAATGTGGAACATACACAGTTCAGTTGATTCCATCTTAGATCAGCCCTCCTCCAGCTGAAAGCAGAACTCTTTTATTGTGCATCAATAGTAAGCCATTACTAAAGTTGGCAACTAGATGTGGAGTACTGGCATAAAATATGTGACAGTGGCTTGAGAACTTGGAAAGATAAAAAAAATAGAATTGAGAAGGAAGTGGAGAGAGAAAAAAACAGGTATGCTTAGAAGAAAACACAATAGTTTACAAACAGAATTTAGGAAAAATTAAAATTAAATTGTCTTTAATCAGCAAATTCTTCATTCAGTAACACATTCTCAAATTAAGATTCGGTCTGGGAGTGTCAACAAAATTCAGTATATTTTTAGTCTCAGTGACTAAATTAGGGTCTAGCTATATCAAATTTTGCTGGAAACTGAACATTTTATGGTTTTCTTGATACAATAAATGGCTTTTGTAATGTTGAGAGCATGTTCTAAAGCACCCTGATATACTCAAAACATCACATAATAAATACACAAGAGGCACATCACCCAAACTATTGCAGGTATTGCTTTTACTTGAAAGCATGGACAGAAATGACATGTATTAAAATCCCACACGATTTTATAGAGTTTTATTGTCATAAGCACCAATATTCTCATTTCAAAAAAACTGAGAGTGTTTCAAATGTAGTATTTATTTTGCATTTATGTAGTTATCAGACAGGCAACAACCTGAGAATGCTGTTGAGTGGTCACAAAATGTGTGTTTTCTAATGCCTTCTCTGGAAGTTTCTAAAGAGCATCATAGAAAAGAAAGGATGTCCCATTGAGGGAGGTGAAGAACTGGGGGAGAACAATGGACTGAAGAGTCACTTTCAGCCAGTAGAATCAGATTTTAGTTGTGGAATAGCCTCCACCTGCAGGGTACAAGATGAAGACACTGAACAACAATATTTTTCCCAGCACAATTTCCAAGCTGCTACAAGTAAGTATGTGCCTATCATTCATTCACTCTTCAAGCAGGAGTTTTTCTTTTTTCTTTTTCTTTTTCTTTTAGTTATTTTGTCCTTATATCACTATTGCATTTGGGGATGTAGAAAAGTGCATGAGTAACTAATTATCATTTTTTTCTTTTACTGCAGAAATTTCAAAATCCTGAGAACCATATCCAGACCTTTTACAGATTTTGAGCTCTTGGACATTCAGCATAATTGTGATAAAAAGAAAAATTCACACATTTTTTATTCAGGTTATGTATCTTAATTGTTAGAGGGAAACTAAAATTTAGCAATTTGAAATTTAGCAATTTTCAAAGGGGCAATTTGAAAATTTACATTGTGCCTCAGAAATATTATATTTTTCTCCCCATTTTGAAATCTAATGGGCATAGTGTACTTGCCTAACTTGGAACCTTCTTTGGTCAATAGGATAGTACCAAAACTGATGTGGGCACACATTTACAAACTGCTCCTGTGATTTTGGTATTACTCTTTTCAGATTCTGCTACAGACAAGGAAAAAATTATTGATAGATAGATAGATGATAGATAGATACACACATACATGCCTATGCTAGATTTCCAGATGTTGGTTAAGAAGTTTCAGGTTCTCTTTCCCCAGAGAGACATACCTAATTTACTATTAACATAGGGACGAGAGTACTTATTTGAGAACTTTAGAAAACAGCTTAGAAGCTACATCATTCAAAGCATGATAAAAACAAGAAGGATTTCCAATGAAAAGTGTAGAAATATGCATTGCACTTATCACAACCATTTGTGCTTTTCCCTCAATGTGGCACAGTACAGAACCAAGAAGAAATATTCCATACGGGGATTTCTATCTTGGAAATAGAAACAAGAGTTGATCATGCATGCAATATGCTGGTTTATCTAAGAATGTCATACCTGACTCAGTGCACTGACAGGGCACATGCCAGAGTCTAAAAGCCACTAAAATTAGAGGAAAGCATCACATTAGAGCTAGAGTTTCAATGGGAAAGGCAAGGAAAAGCAAGAGATTAGAAAGAGTTTGAAAGGTTCTAGCAGAGCTGATCAGTGAAAATCTCTCCACGGCAGGAAAATAATGAAAAATTAAATGACATAGAAATAAACAACTAAACAGAAATTCTGTAGCTAAAGAATATACTACCAGAGTTCAAAAGCAACTTGATTAGGATGAAGAAAGAGTGGGTGAACATGAAGATATGTTTTTAAGTAACAAAGTTGGGAAGCAAAAAGGGGGAAAATATAAGAAAAACAAAGAAAACAAAATATTTAGGGAATCTTAGCAAACCAATGAATATACCATTATCCCAGAGGGCTAAGAGAGGGATAAAGGAGCTGATGGATTATTAAGATGCAAATCTGAAGTCTTCCAGAATCAGATGGAAAAACTGATATGAGATTCAGGAATCTCAAAAAAAAACTCTCCATCTAGAATAAAGTTAATAGAACCAAGCTGAGACACATTAAAATCTGAAGTTAAAATCAAGATGATAATCTAGAAACCAACAAGAGAAAAATGTTTTGTTAATACAAGTATCCATAAGATTAATAGCTGATTTTTTAGTGAAAACTTTGCAGACCAAAGGGAGGGGATTTCATATTAACAGTGTAGAAAGAAAACAAAAATGTCCAAAAAAAATCTAGAAATTACTCTTCAAAAATGAATTAGGTTTGAGGAAATTTTTGAATTGAAAAAAAAGCCTGAGAATTTATTATCTCTAGTCTTGTTCTAAAAAAATACCAAAGGAAGTCTTTCAACTTGTAATAAGAGACAATAGAAAGTACACGAGGTCAAACAAAAATATACGGTGCTCCAGGAAAGGTAAATGCATGGGCAAATATGGCAACCTATACTTGCCTAACTGGGCTACACATCATTTAAATGTGGAAAATATTTAAACATAAGCTATAAATCTATGTAAATTGGTATGCAGTATATACAGAATGCAGTTTTTAAAATCATTAAGATAAAGTGTAGGTGGAGAGTAAGGAGTAGAGTTTTGTAATCAATTGAAGTTAATTTTAGTTAAATTACCAGGGTAGCCAGGAGAAAATATCTAGAGAATACATGCAAAAGGGAGTCAGAAAGTTTTCAAATCATATCAGTACAAAAAAATAAGTGAAAGTCAAAAAATAATAGTAAGAGAAAAAAGAAGGGACCAAAAGGACATAATATATCCAAAAGCTATAGTAACATGCCAGTGGTAACCCATTCTCTATCAGTATTTACATTACATATAAATAAACTGAAGTTTTAATAAAAATAAATAAATTGGCAGAATGGATAAAACCACAGTGACCAACAAAGTGCTATGTATTCTGGACTCATTTTAAATGTAAGGATATGCATCATCCAAAATTGAAAAATGGCAAAGGTATTCCATATAAGCAGTAACCAAAAGGCAGCAGGAGCAACTATACTAATGTAAAACAAAATAGCTTTCAAAAAGTGTTACAAGAGACAAAAAATACATTATAAAATGTTAAAAGGGCTAATACACCAAGATTAACAATGGTCAATTTTTGTGTGCCAAACCTCAGGGTTCCTAAATACATGAAGCAAACTCTGACAGTATTGAAAGAGAAATAGACAGCAGCACAATAGTGTTAGAAGACTTCAATATTCCACTTTAAAAATGAATAGAACAACCAGACATCAGATCAATACAGAGCTTAAAGAACACTATAGACCAATTGGACCTAGTCAACATTTAGAACACTACTCAATAGTAGAATGTACATTCTTCTTAAGTGCATAAGGGTGATCTCAAAGAAAAGACTGCATGGTAGGCCACAAAACAAGTTTTCAAAATTGAAAAACATCAATCATACAAAGAAACTTTTCCAATCAGAATGAAATAAAGCTAGAAATTAATGTTGTGTGGAAAATCCACAAATATTTGGAAATTAAACAAATGTGTCAAAGAAAAATTTACAGAAATCAGAAAATACCTGGACACAAGTAAAAATGAAATGATAATATATGAAAATGTATGGAACACAACAAAAATTGCACAGGCTCTAGTGGGGCAAAGTCTTGGCTGTATCACCTCACGGTAGTTTGCAATGGTGTGAACGTTTAGAACAAGGAATAATACCTTCATACAAGAAGCCAGAGAGCTGGACAGTGCCAGGCTCAGGATTTATATGACAATCCTCCCACGAAACAAGAAAGCTGAAAGTACACATTTAATAAAAAGAAAGATTGCAAATCAACAACAAACTTATATGGATAACATCTACACAAAGAAGAAAAAAATTGAAAAACTGGGCAGAGAAGGCAGTATTACAGATTAGAATATAGATCATTTAAATAGAGAATTAAAAATTTAAAAAACAGAAATAAGACAGAGGTTTTCTTTTTTAAAAAAGTCAATAAAATAGATAAACTGGATAGACTAAATTAAAAAAATACTAAAAACAGAAGAATCTGAAATGAAAGATATTACAACCAATATCATGGAAATAAAAAACAGTATAATATAATGAATACATCAATAAATTGCATAATCTAGAAGATGTGGATAAATTCCTAGAAACCTAAAACCTGAGTAAATCATGAAGAAATAAACAGGCACTGAATAATAATTAGTAAAGAGAGTCAATCAGTAATACAAAAAATCTCCTAATAAAAGTAATACCCAAGCCGGGCACGGTGGCCCACGCTTGTAATCCCAGCACTTTGGGAAGATGAGACTGGAGAAGCACGAGTTCAAAGCCAGCCTCAGCAATGGCGAGGCGCTAAGCAACTCAGTGAGACCCTGTCGCTATATAAAACACAAAATAGGGCTGGGGATGTGGCTCAGTGGTCGAGCGCCTCCAAGTTCAATCTCCAGTACCAAAAAAAAAAAAAAAGTAATACCCCAAACCAGACAGCTTCACTGGAGAATTCTACCAAATATTTAAAGAAAAATTGACAACATTCTTCTTGAAACACTGCCCCCGAAGAAGGAAATAATTTGTTGCTCATCCTATGAGGCTAATATTACATTGGTATGAAAGCCATGGAGATACTGCAAGAAAATTATAGACCAATATCCCTGGTGAATGTTGATGCAAAAATCCTGTGAACTAGCTATGTACATTAACTAGAACATTCGAAATATTATATAACATGACTGAGAGTTATTCCTATAATGCAAAGATGTTTCCACATTTAATAATTAATATACCACATGAACATAATACACTAATAGACCACATTAACAGAACAAAGGGCAAAAAAACACACAGTAGTCTCAATTCCACAGACTCAATAAACAAGAAATAGAAGCAACCTACCTCAACATGATAAATAATATTTATTGAAAAGCCATAGGTAACACCATATGCAACAGCACAAACTGAAAATTACCCTATCAAATATGAACAAGGCAATAATATTCGTCTGTTTTTGTAATCATAATGAAATATCTGAGAAAGGTAAACTTATAAAGAGATTTGTTTAGCTCACCCTTTTGAAGGCTGACAGTTAGAATGACATGGCACAGGCTGTAGTGAGGTATCCCCTTCACTGCATCTTCTCATTGCAATTTGCAATGACAGGAGCATGTTCAGAAACAAGGAATAACATCTTAGGTACAGGAAACCATAGAGCTGGGTAAGGTCAGGCTCAGAATTTTTTTAACAATCCTCTCATAAAAACTAAACAGTGTTCAACAAGAACTGCCTAATCCCTTTTGAAGGCATATCCTCAATTGACCTAAGGACTAGATCCACTAGGCCCCACCTCTAAAAATTTCCATTTCCACATTTCCCCACTAAGATGAAGCGCCTAACACATGGACTTTGGGGGGGACAGACCACATGCACACCACAGTAGCAAGGATACCTATACTTGCCAGATCTATGCAACTTAATATTGTATAAGTTCTGACAATTAGGCAAGGAAAAGAAATACATGAAAACAGAAAAGGAGAGAAAGGAAATTATTTAGTTTACAATGATATAATCTTATATGTAGAAAATCCTAAATTTCCTCAACAAAACTTTTAAAACTAATAAATCCATCAAAGTTACAAGCTACAAAATAAAACATAAAAATGTATAGTATTTCTATATAGTAACAATGAAAATAGCAAAGAAAATTAAGAGAACAATTGAATTTACAAATTCATCTAAGAATAAAATAATTGAAAATTAACCCAAATAAGGAGGTAAAGACTTGTACACTGAAGACTACAAAACATGGCTGAGAGAAATTAAACAGAACATCAATAAATGGGAAAACATCCTGTGTTTACAAATTAGAAGACAATGCTAAGGTGTCTATACTATGTGCTATGGTTTGGGTATGAAGTGTTCTTCAAAGTATCATATCCTGAAGGCTTGGTGCCTAGTGCAACAATGTTGAAAGGTGGAGATTTTAAGAAATGATTGGGTTATGAAGGTGAGAGCCTCATCAGTGCATTAAACTGGATTAATCATTTTGAAGGACTCTTGGGAAATAATGAAAACTGTAGAAGATGTGAATCAGTTGTTGGAAGCAGGGAGCATTCTCTGGAGAGGTACTTCTTGTACCCAGCCATTCCAGCCTCCCTCCTCCAACCCCTATCTCTCTCTCTTCTTCCTGGCTTCCATGAACTAAGCAGTTTTACTCTACCAAACCATTCTTCCATGATGTTCTACCTCACTTCAGGCCCATAGCATTGGAACCAGTTGACCATGGACTAAATTCTTTAATCTCTGAAACCATGAACCAAAATAAAACTATTCTCATCTAAGTTCTTTTCCTCAGATATTTGTTACAGCAATGAAATGCTGACTAACACACTATTCAAAGTGATATATAGATACAACACAATCCTTAACAGTATTAAAATGGCGATTTTGAACCAATAGAAGAAATTATCCTAAAATTTGTGTAGAATAACGAACCCCTAATGGCCAAAACAATGTTGAAAAAGTGGTCATAGTCAAGTGATCTTTGACAAGGGCACCATGACCACTCCAAGGGCAAAAGGACAATCTCTTCAAAAAAATAGACTGGGAAACTCAATAACAACACATAAAAGAATAAAGGTGGACTTTACCTTACACTATATACAAGAAGTAACTCAAAATGAATGGAAGGCTTACATAAAAGACGTAAAGCTCTCAATGCCTAGAAGAAAGCTCTAGAAAAATCTTCCTCACACTAAAACTGGCAAGGATTTCTTGAATATGACACCAAAAGCACAAGAAGTAAAAGCAAAAATAGACAAACAAGACTATGTCAAACTTGAAACTCTTGTGTATCCAACATATAATCACTGAAGTGAAAAGACAATTTTGTAATGGGAGAAAAATTTGCAAATTTATATATCATAAAACACAAAAAACTGCAAGTAAATCACAAAATAACAGTTAATTCAATTAAATAATTGTAAAGGACTTGAAAAGACATTTTTCCAAAGATGATACACAAATAATTGACAAGCATATGGAAAGACGTCCAATATCACTAATCATCAGATAAATGCAAGTCAGTATAACAATGAATCATCACCTTATACCCATTATGACAACTACTGTAAAATCAAATCAAAACAAAACAAAAAATAACCAGTTCTGCCAAGGATATGGAGAAGCTGTCCCCTTTGTGCATTAGTGGGATTGTAGAATGCTGCAATCACTTTACAAAACAGTTTAGAGAAATATTAAAAAGAGAACTATTTTGTGATCCAATAAACCAACTTCCAGATATATATATAAAAAAGAATTGAAAACAGGGGCTGGAAAAGTAATTCAACACCTTAGTTCATAACAGCACTATTTGCAATAACCATAAGTTGAAGAAATCAAATGTTCATTGATAGATGAGTGGAGAGACAAGATGTGGTATATGCATGCAATGGAATATTACTTACCATGAAAAGCAAGAAAATCTTGTTAAATGCTACAACATGGGTAAACCTTGAGGGCATTAAGCTTAGTGTAATAAAACCAGTCGCAAAAAAGATTAGTGCTATATAATTGTACTTACATGAGATATCTAGTAAAGTCAGATTCGTAGAAATGTAAAGTAGAATGGTAGTTATCAGGAACTGGGGGCAAGGAGAGGGAAAGGAGAATTTATGGGTATAGAATTTCAAATTTGCAGGAAGAAAAACATTTGAATATTTGTTTTACAACAATGTGAATATATATATACATATATATATAACATATATATAGTGTTATATATATGTAATATATAGTGTCATATATATATATATATATATATATATATATATATATATATATATATGACACTACCAAACTTGAACAATACCTTAAAACAGTTAAGACAATAAATTTTAGGTTATGTGATTTTAGCACAATTTAACAAAAATATGTTTGGTCTTGTAGGCTGATCCAAGGATACAAAGAGGTGCACAGAGTAGAACAGCATCAGCTGAGGCAGCCAAGGTCAGCTGTGCCCTATTCACAGCACTGGCCACCAAGAAGTGACAAATTAGTGTTGTTTCAATCTCTTGAATTTGGGTATAGTTTCCTTACATAGAGTGTAAGAAAGCAATACTCTTACTTAAGGAAGGCAAGCCAATATGGAAGCAAACATAATTGGAAATTATGTGTAAAACAGACATCTCAGAAACAGAAAAGAAGAAATTTAGCAGCTGATTACAGACAATAGAGAGATAACACTTTTCTCTAGCAAATTAATCACTCATAGGAGTTTAATGTTTCTTACTGACTTTATTTTAAAGTATTAAGTTTCAAAATGTGATTAAAGCTAATCTAAAATCAGAATTGTTATCCAGGAATATTTATAAATTTGGGGTACATTTCATATTATTTGAAATTTAATGCATTTAGTAAACATGTATCTACTGAATACTTGCTAAGGACAGTGAAAGGTACTAAGAATATGTTTTTGAGCTAAGCAAAGATTTAATACATGCATGGTTCTTTCGTTATCTTTGATGAGACTGTAAGCAGTTAATCCACAAGTGTATATCAAAAATAGTGATGGATGCATCAAAAGAAAACTAGAAGGTTTTATGAAATAATACAAAAAGATGTGACCAAGTCTAATGATAGACAAAGAATGCTACTTTGATGAGGCCATGATATGATAATAATGATAGTAGTGTTTTATCATCATATAATATTGTTATTTACTTAACAATTAGTATGTACTAAGTTTTATTTTAAGCCCTTAAGATGAATCAAGCTTTTTGGTTTTTACCAATGAAGTAGATATGTTATTGGCCTCATTTTACCAATTAGAAGACTGAGATGCCAAAATGATAAATGAGAGAGCCTCAGGTGTTCATGGATAGAAAGTGATAGCACCTGATTTTTGAACCCAGGAAATTTGCATATAAAACCTAAGATATTAATGATCCACTAGCACTTTTTATTAGTTAAAATTACTTATATGTATGTATATGTGTACATATGTGCATATGTAATAATTTATATATATATTTACATGTTAGTACAATTATACATACAGGCATGTATACAGGCATGTATCCTTTATAAATTTGTTCATTTAACATTTCATTAGAACTTACTATGCATTGCAGTAGGTAATTGGGAATATAGAATTACGTTGTATTAACTAGACATAGTGAAGATGGTGAGCTTTAGCAGCAATGAGTTTCAGAGAAAGTAATAGATGGACAAATTCCCAAAGAGGGGGATCAATGGATTATTCTAAAAGTGATGTTTGATTGGCATAGCTAAAGAAGCATATGGAAGAACAGTGTGGTGACATGAGGCAGAAATTGCCAGCATAGTTCCCACAGGTGCTTTTAAACCATATTTGGATTTTTTTTTGTTTTGATATTGTACAAAATGGGAAGCAAAAGAATGATTGGATATAAAAATAACAAAATATTTTATTAACATTTGTATTTCTAAGTAATCAATTTGTATGTCAGGGATTTTTAGTTCTGCAAGTCTAACTCATATTTAATGTCATGTGTTTACTGTATAAATGTGATAACTGAAATATTTGGCATGGGCTTTTCTTTCAATGTCTACATTGCATTAACCTTTCTTACAATGATTGTTTGACCTTCTTTTTGTGTGTGTTTTTTTAAAAACGTTATGTCATGGGACTGATTACATGAGAAAACTACAAAATTTTGATGATCTGGTTCTCTTAAATTTCATCCTTTCTAGAAAGTAGGTTTATATGATTCCAGAAAATTTCCCTTTAACTTTGCTCTTGGAAATATAACAGTAGACTCTGAAATAGGCATTAAAAATCAATTTTTATGGTTACTTTCTTCAGGAGATGGCAGGGACATCACCTCAAAGCACATTTTTTCATTCCCCAGATAAGAAAAGGGGGAAAGTATTATGCAAGGCAACGAGATTAGCACAGTTATTGCTATTGGCAGACTATTCAAGAGTCAAGGGCGAAAGCAGCTCCTACCCACCAAGGCTTCCCCACTGCATGTCAAAGTCTGACATCTAGGAGAGTTTGGGTGCTGGGCTAAAGTAATGTTTATAGAACAAATGAATATATGAAACAAGACCTGGAAGCTCATCTTATCCTTTCTCCTGGTTTTGTCTCTCCCTACGTGAGTTTAAAGTGAGATAAGCAAGCTATCAGGACCATATATTCCACAATATTCTCTTGAAAGTAAAAAATATTCTCACAAACACAATTTGCAAAAGGGAAAAATTATGGAAGACTCATTTTGACCATATCAAGTATGTGATGCAAAGAATAATTTGTTTTTAATGTGACAGAACAGTACTTTGAAGGGTCTCACAACAGCACTTAAAATGTTCTAGTTCAAATGTGACCCAGATCTTCTCTGACCATTAATTGCTGTTCAGAAATAGTCACATGTCCCTGGCTAACAACACAGAAGGCTGTGCAACTGTAACCCTTCCTTTTGTCTCCTGAAACTTTGCATTTATTAAGGTTATAAACTATATTGTGATATAGCCTAATTCATCCTTTTGAACTCACTTCCTATATCAAGACTGACAGGAAATGGGAATGTATCAAATTTAGGTCTTTTAGATGAATAAAGAAATGAATAAAAGAAAAAGTTCTAGATTTGACTCAGATATTGTGATTCAAATAAACTTAAAATGCCATTAAAGCCAAATTATTGTTGTTTTCCCCAGTTCTTACAGTGATTTATGAAAGCTTAAATTGACATGTCAACATTTTCCTCTTTGGCACAATAGAAAGTTGTGCCACCAGATAATCAAAAAGTCAGAACTTTCCAATTTGATAGTGAAAAAAAAATGCTGAATAATTGGGTTAGATTCAAAGTGGTGTTACACATACCTGGAGAAGTGACATATTAAGGATATTTTTTTCTTGGATATTTAAGTGATCCCTTGGTCAGTAGAAACCATAATAGCTTTTTAGAAACCCGCTGTGGCTGAGAATGAGTTGGGCATCCATGAGTGGTTCCTAGTGGTCTTTCTCACAACTACTTTGCACTGGCATTAGCTACACCCTTTGGTGGTATATTTTGTTGAGAGGCCATGGACAGAACACGTTTGTTAACTGAAATTCTGCAGCCTTCAGAGCCAATATCTACAGTGCATACATACTGTTAGATTGGCATTTCTTTTATAATACTCAAGTTTATGTACCAGTGGCCTTCCTTGTTTCAATGTCAGTCCTATAATATGCGCTTGTATTGTCCAAACTTATTTTATATAAAAAGCCTACCAAAACATAAAATAACTGTAACTGAATATCTCAATTCAGTTTTAATTTCCAGAGTCTAAATTTCTCTTAATTTGTTTCCTAATGTAGCGCCATTTCTTTTCTTATTTTTTGTTTGTATATGGCATACATTAAGCCAATGTTCTTATTTTCCGTATCACCTGATTTCTTTCCTTAGCCAATGCTATTCAAGATATAAAATATATTGATCCTCAATAGATCATAGTCTCCATTTTTTTTCCATTTTTCATTTTTCTTCCAGTGACATATTAGTCATATAATGTTGATATCTGTGATGGTGATGAGAATGTTTACTCCCTTATGGCTTTAGAACAGTTGATGTTTATATTTAAAACCTCTTCAGGTAATAGTTTTCAAAGTGTGTTCTCAGGAACTAATGTACCAGAATCACCTGGAAATTAATTAGGAATGAAATTCTTAAGCATACCTCAAAAATAATGAGTCAAACCAATGGGGGAAAGCCAAGACATTTGTATTTTTAAGCATTCTCAGGCACACCAAAGTTTGAGAACCACTGTCTAAGGGGAATGTAATTTTAGCATATTCTGCTCCAGGCAAAATACAGAAAATGCTTTTAAAGGCAGAATTATTTTGCACTTTTAAGTAATCATACATATTAAGAATTACATAAATGTATGGATGACAAATATGATTTTCTGTTTACTTTATTAATTGACTTTTTAATGTTTTATTGCTTTAGATTTTGTTTTCCACATATACAAAAAATAAATCTAATTGCTCCAGATAGACATGATGTATTAGTTTGAGTAGAGAAATACAAAACTGGTTTAACAGTAAGTATAAAAGTATAGAAGCACTATATATGCAAATTTTAAATGAAATTGTTAAGTATATCTGTTAAATTGCAATGAATATGAAATGAAGTCTCAAATAACAGTGATAAGTTATAAATTCTGTCATATATAAATTATATTTGTCATAGTTCATTCATTTCAACCAGTACTTATAATTCATATAATATCAACACAAAACTTAATGGGAATGTTCAGTCATAAATATTGCATATTCTATGACTAAGATAATGTGGTTTATAATATGACAGCAAAATCTTATTAACTTCAAATTTATCCAATTACATCATGAATTGACAGAAAAAAATTTAAGTCACCAATTACATTCAGTGGGGTTTTAGACAAACATCTAGGAAACTGATTTTTCCCTGTTTTATGAAGTGAAAATTTAAATTATACTAGGTATTGTGTTCTATAGAAATATATAAATTAAAGCTTATATATTAATAGTATTCATTTATAATATTATGAAGCATGAATTTGAATATGATACACTGTTAAAATCTGCATTAGCTTTCCAGCATTATAACAAATTATGTGAGATAATGAACTTGGCCCACAGTTTTGGAGCTTCTTATCCATAACTGAGAAGCCCAATTGCTTTGAGCCTGTGGCAAGGTAGCACATTGTGGTGGTAACAAGTGAATGAATAAACCATTCATCTCATGGCCAAGAAGCAAAAGAGAGAGGAAGAGGAAAATGTGCTTCCCATCATCCCCTTCAAGGGGATTCAGTGATATAAAGGTTTCACACTAGGCCCCACCTCTTAAAATTTCAACCACTTCCCAATGATCCACTCTGGAGACCAAGCTTTTAACACATGAATCTTTGAGAGAAATTAAAATCCAAACTATAGCAATATCTTTTTGATGGGAGACTTTGAGGCAGAAAACTGTACATGATGTGGAATGACTGAGTGAGACTAACTTATCATTACCCTCAAACCTACTGTTCAGAATATCTTCCAAGTGTCAGATGCATATTTAAAATTAACCTAAGCAAAATAGTTATTTTACTAGTTAATCTGACCTTATGTCCAAGAAGGTATTGCTAAGTCCTAAATCCAGATATTCAACTATTATCAGAAATCTAGCTGGGTTCAGTGGTACACATCTGTAATACTAGCAACACAGGAGTATTGCAAATTCAAAGCCCGCCTCAGCAATTTATCAAGGCCTTAAGCAACTTAGCAAGACTCTATCTCAAAATTTAAAAAATAAAAATAAAAAATAAAATAAAAAGCCTGGGGGATGTAGTTCAGTGGCTAAGTACCCCAGAGTTCAATCCTTGGTACCAAAAAAAAAAACAAAAACAAAACAAAAAAAAACAAAAAAAACAAAAAAGAAAGAAAGAAAGAAATCAGAAAAAAAAATTTTCTTTTTTTCTGCTTGCCTTTTATATTCCAACATGTTCTCTTTATGTGACTGCATGATGACTACTGCCAGATTACCAAGGGAAAGGAAGGATTCTCCCATAACTCTGGCCAAACTCACAGAGAACATTCAAATTGTTCTAGTTTTGATCATTCATTGCTCTCTAAACTAATTGATGGCAAATGAATATGTACTCTGATTGGGTAAGCCTAATGCAATGCATACATGTAAAAGTAAGGTAGAAAGGAGGCAGGATCAATCCAACTGGTATGTACTGTAGCAAATGGATTCAAAAAGAAGACTTTGAGGCAGAAAACTGTACATGATGTGGAATGACTGAGTGAGACTAACTTATCATTACCCTCAAACCTAAAAGGAACTTCTCAGTTCTCTACTTATTTAGTAAATCATGTGAAATGATCATTGGATTCTAGAGAACATTGTCCAGAAGAAACTGCTGTGGAAAGATTTATAAGAGAAGTTTAGGTTTAGTAAGATTACAGCAATAATGACAGAAAACATTTGGATAAGTCATATAAATCTTTATGTGGGTCAAACACTTACATTTTATATGCACACATCCACTACTCACAACAACAGTCCTTGAACAAGTGATATTATCCCCATTTTTCAGATGATAAAATGGAGACACAAAAATAAGTGAATTATCATACAGCTAATATATTTGCTGTATCATATAGTTTTATATTACTCTGTGACAAATTATCCACATCTTACAATGGAACAACTTACAACACCAGTTTATAAATTTAGATTCTCATAGAGCTGTGTAATTCAGATGCCCTACAGAGCACAACTGAATTCTTGGCTCCATGTACCACAAATCTGAAATCAAAATATTGGCTAGACTATGTCTGTCTGGAGATTTGAAGAAAAATGCAGTTCCAAACCCATTATTGTTCTTCACAGAGTTATTCCTTGAAGATGTAGGACTGAGCTCACATTTTCTTGCCAGTTATCAGATAAGAGCCACTCCCAGGTTCCTGAGGCTGACCACATTTCTTGCCATGTAGCCTCTTCCATCTTCAAGGCTACAGTGGCACTTTGAATCTTTCCTATGCTTCAAATCTCTGACTTCCTCATATGGAAGAACTAGAGACAACTGTCTGTTTTAAAAAGCCTAATGTGACTGATCTTTCACTAATCATCCAGATGATTTCACTAACTTAAGGTTAGCTGATATTTTCTTCTTTTTACTTTCCCTGTACGAGGGATTGAACCCAGGGCCTCATGTGTGCTAGCAAGTGTCCTACAACTGAGCTACATCCCCATCCCTAAGGTCAGCTGATTTTGAAAATTAATTATCATCTTCAAAATGCCTTCACAGAAGTACTTACAGTGAGTAGGGAGATATGGGTACACTATGAGTAAATTACAAAACACGAACTTGAATATGGAACCATGAGGCATCTTAGACTTCTACCTACCACAGGTTATAAGTGGAATAGTGAGTTTCAAACTCAGGTAATTAGGTTTCACAGTCCATGTGCTTAATTGTTCCATTATATTCACATGGTTAAAGTTTAAGTAGGACTTGCACATATTCCTTATGGGTATTAATTTTAAGTTTTCTCTTTAAATGCATATATATGTATATGTATATATATATATGTGTATAAATATATACATATACATATATATGCACATATCTATACTAGCATTCTCTTACATTCATCTCATTAACCTCTAACAGAAAGAGGTAGTAGTTTTATTAATAGGGTTTGGTGGGATTCATCCATGCACAATAAGTTTATTATTTTATTGATTCAAAAATATTTATGAAACACCAACATGTATAAAACCTGTACTGGACAATGATGTGAACAACTCAGTTGTAGTTACACTGGAACTAGAAATAAAATAAAACAAACAAAAATAGAATTATAACACGAACAATTGACTACAAAATGCAGACCGTGTTGTGACTTCCTGGGGCCGTACACACATTTGCTTTTGTTGTAATAAAAAGAAATCCGAAAGTATATTTCATGATTAGATTGTTATGAAGCTAAATATATTAGTATCACATATTAAAGATTTTATTTAACCCAAGATTCACTTTCTCTTTTCATTTTAAAAGAATTTAAAACATTTTGGTGTGTTTCTCAATTTGTCATGGTGCCTGGGCACTGTACCCACTATGTCTAATAGAAAACTCAGTCTTGACAAAATAATAATTGCTACCCTAGAGCATGAATGTGAAAGTCAGGAAGCTATTGCATGCCATTAGGAACACACTAAAATAGAAGTAAAAAATTAATTTTTCTGGGGAAAGAGATATTTGGTAAATGTTCAATGATTTGAGGGTAAATTTTCCTCCCCCCATGAAAAGAAGCAGTAACTTAATAATGTCATATTTAAGAAAATCTTAAACTTTTGATCCTCTCGCCTCAACCTCTCGAGTCAATGGGATTACAGGTATGTCACCATGCTTGACAATAATATCATATATAGTTTTTTAAATATAGAACGCTTCACAAATTTCCATGTCATCCTTGCACAGAGGCCATGCTAATCTTCTCTGTATCATTCCAAAATAATATCATACTTTTAAGGGTGTAGTTTTGCTTTGTAATTTATGAAATCTACACAAATGTTTATATACTCAGTTCTCATCATGAGACACTCTCTTTTATATATAATATTACTTAATTATATAGGTTAGCACTCCAAATCTAGGCTTTATTTTTTAACAGTTTGTTGAAGAATGTTTTCATGATCAGATAAAAATGCTTTTCAATGTTGGCCTCTAAAAAAAAACATGATTTATCAATCAGATTCTTTAGGCCTGTGTTAAATTTGCTTCCAAGGTTTATTCTAATGAAAATTACTAGTTTTAATTAGGTGGTTTAAAAATGAGTAAAAGCCATATTATTAAGAGGTCAGATAATCCTTAAAATACAAAGAAGAAACAATATTTGAATCATTTACATTTAACTTCAGGACTTTCCTAAAATTATTTCGGGGATATCTAAAAACATAACATGTAGGCCTCTGTCTCACAGAAAAAAAATCTCTAATTGTGCATTCCAACAAATCAGCTAATCGGCTACCTTAAGAAGTATTTGTAACATGTAAATACATCCGTATGCATATTTGGGATAATTTGAATGTTACAAGCAACAACAAGGCATTTGCAAATTAGGTCTTCTGTCTTTTGTTTTTATAAGAGTGATATGCAGCACAATCTGAAAATAGGTCAGATGTTAAATTAGAGTTATACAGAAGGCAAAGTTAGATTACAGTTATTCATCTTTGTGTATTGAGTATTTCTGTTGTTCTTTAAGGCTTTCATCTAGTGGATCATCTTCAAATAATAATAATGGTGCCAAAGTATTTCTGATTCACTGTAGATAATTAAGACCATGGAATAATAGTAATCATTTGATAAAAGTAAGAGGTGCTCGTTGTTGGAACTCTATTCATAAATGAGTAGGGCAAATACATGTAAGTGAAATTATCATGGATGCAGATGTAGCTAGTTATAGCAAATATTTGGAAAGGAATTGGCAGTATTGTTAAGGTACACAAAGGAACTGTTATAAGCATTTTCTTTACCACTAAAATCAATTTTATTTTCATATAAAAAGATATGAAGCTCATAAAAAATTAAATCATTAATAATTTTATAGTAGCATACCTGACAGTTCTGACAGCCACATGCGGTAGCTTAGAACTATATTCCTTTGCCAGCTAAAATATTAATAGAACATTGACTAACTATCTTTTCCATGGTCTAAAAGGCCCAGAAGTTATTATAAAATCTGAGTTTGCCTTCAGGGGATTTGGTTTAGTTCTTATACCAGCAGGTAGTTTTTGTATATTTGCTTTCTGAAGGATAGATAATTTTTGAAGCAAAGGCAGAGAAGTCCTAATAAATCAGATCTTTATGAAATATTCATTACATCTGTATATTCTTCACAAGGCTTCTGTCATGGAAATTAAAATAAAGAATGATTAAAAAAACATTTAGTAGCAGGTTGACAAGACACTTTATAAATGTAGAAAAATTTGGAGTTATAACTAGAAAAGTTTTCAAAAGAAATTCTGTCCACTATTCTCATACAAGTAGAACAAAAATGAAATAAAAAAGCACAGGAGCCCTAGATACAGCTAAGTGGCCTTTAAAAGAAGTGAATTATCTTCTACCGCTCTCTTTTGGGTCTTATCTTTTTACCAGAGAACTCATAATGTTCACTGCTTAGAGATGATGATTTACTGAACAGGGAAGATTGGTAAACGTAGACTCTAGGCCCCAAAGAGCCACAGAGCAGGCCTGTAGAAGCAATCTGAAAGGATTTCCCACGTGACATATTAAGAACATATTCTGCAGCCTGACTGCTTGGGTCCATATTCCAACTATGACAATAAATTCACCACTTCTGCTTTCATTTCCTTATCACCAAAATGAGAACACTACTAGATCCTAGCTCATGTGGTTGTTTTGAGTATTAAGTGAATTATTATCTGCTAAGTCTTAATGAAGGACAAAGTGAAGTGATAATAAAGGAATAAAATAGCAAATTTTATTTTAGATAGTCTAAGAGACTATCTAAAATAAATAATAGCTTTAGACAAAATATATACTATCCATGAATTCATATGAATGGTGATTTAGCATCTTTCTATTTTTGTTTTTGTTTTGTGCATTTTAAATCCTACATTTTATCTCCTAAGTATAAAGCCGATGTAGTTCATGGTTTTTGGTTAGACAGCCATGAAATGCATTAAACATGTTCCACTCCCTCCTTTGCTCCAAGATCCTCTTGAATGGCTAACCTATGCCCTAAAGTTCCTGACTGTATGAAATAACACTCAATTCTTGTCCTGAATGGTGCCAGTACATCATTGTTCAGATTTTAGTCAGCATGTCTCAAAGGATATATACGCTCATGAAAGCAATGTTCACATTCTTAAGATTCATTTCTGGATAATTAATGACTGTCTTACCACTACTACAGTTTAAATATCTCATGTGCAACCTGCTGAAAAACTCTTTATTTGGGCATAGAAATTAATGATGAAGACCATTTTATTCCTCCCAAGTGTAAGGGTCTATGAGAAATAAATGGATGGTGCTGACAGACATAGTAAGTTATAGTATCACACTGCTGTGGAATATTTCATACAGCTTCAGTGGTCCTAGGAGTGCAGATGCTTCTGAAAAGTCACCAAAGTTGCAGTGGAAAAGTTAAGAACAGAAAAGGAAAATTATTGTAGATCTGAACATTAAGAATGTGTTTAAGACACAGTTTTATATTAAACATTGATTCAGGAAGACATATAAAATAAATTCTCATCTCTTAGTAAAGTGGAAAGCAAAAGTGATAAACATAAGAACCAGTATTTCATGTTATTTTTCTAAAGCAGCCCCAATGTTAAATGGAATTAAGTCAGAGATGTAAATGTTGCAAACAGAAAATCCTTCTTTCAGGTTCATGGTAGCTCAAAGCAGTGGCTCAAAAAATATATATAATTCCATGAATTTAGTTGTAATTTTCATCTATGAACAATATTTCTGCAATTGAAGATGACTGTGTATCTTCTATGTTATTTCCACCTCTTATTTCTTCATTCAATTATCTATGAAGTAATAGAAGAATGAAGCACTATTTTAAATCATTATGTGAAAGGATAGGGACGCAGAACCAAATGAAAACCACCCAAGGCTAAACACCTCAGTTCTTTCGGAGTCCAGACTCCCTGCATAGTATTAGACACACAATTTTTGACGTCATTATTATCTGGAAAATGATGACTGAATATCCTTTAATGTTGATTTGGTAACATTAATGTGGTTCTATTATATGTATATTTCACCTTATGTTCATAGGAGTACAAATAAATTGAAGTGCATAAACTTTAAAAATCATACAGGAGGCTGGGCATAAAGCTCAGTGGTAGAGTACTTGTCTAACTTGCATGAGACTCTGGCTTTAATCCTCAGTCCTGTTAAGAAATAATCATACAAAATCCATATAATCATTAGCTGGCACCTATGACAACCACATCTTCTCCTACATCATCAAATATGTTTGCTTTGTATCTAATTAGAATAGATTAAAGAGAGTACTTTAGTGTTAGAATTCTGTGCTTCGGGATATTATACCAACTCCATACAAACATTTCTATCAACATTTCTGATGACACCATTAGACTATTCTCCCATAAATCTACAATTTGATAAAAAGTTGCAATTCTACAAAATTAGCCTCATTTTTCTTTGCCTTGAATTTTTTTTTTTTTACATTGTGTTTTAACTCAGAGAATAAAATATAAAATTCTATCTATCTATTCTATCCAATATTGTTACTAGAAGAATTTTTTTTTTTTTTTTTTTTTTTTTTTTTGGTGCTGGAGGTTGAACTCAGGGGCACTCAACCACTGAGCCGCATCCTCAGCCCTATTTTGTGTTTTATGTAGAGACAGGGTCTTGTTGAGTTGCTTAGCGCCTCGCCATTGCTAAGGCTGGTTTAGAACTCACGATTCTTCTGTCTCAGCCTCCCTTACTGCTGGGATTACAGGCTTGTGCTACTGTGCCTGGCTCTGGAAGAATTTTATCTTCCATTTGGTTTTTTGGCTTGTTTATTTTTGTGGTCCTGGGGATGGAACTCAGGGCCTTGTATATGCTAGACAAACACTGTACCATTGTGCCACATGCCTCAGCTCCATGTACTTATTTTTAAAATTGCATTTAGCAATTGAAATATATATCATGAAGGATGGATTGTGGTAAAAAGAAAATAAAATTATATTTCCATTGTTAATCAATACCTTCATACTTTGCCTTTAAAAGTGAAACAAATTCTAAATTCATAATAGAATTCTTTCAGATTTTGGCCTATGCCACTGTGACAACTTTCTTTTTAAATTTTTAAGTTTAAATTAAATACAAACATATAATTTTACCATTAAAATATAAGCTTGTTAGTATGTAGCTTGTACTGTAGGTAAACTGACTAGTGTTGTTTCTTTTGCTGGACAAAAAGACATTTTTGCATTGCCTTCTTATTCTAAAAATATTAATTAGCACATTTTTAGATGATCATTTTTTCTTAGGAAAGTTTGTGGATCTCAACACAGGTAAGAAATTTGAGGATTTTCAGGGTTCTCTAGTATATGTAAGTCAGACACATGTACATAGACGGTTACTGACAATGCATTTCTCAAGAACATATTTAAAAAAGGGCAGGATTCTTTTGTCTGCACAGTAAAAGACAAATCAGAAGTAAGCAACTGAATTTTTATTATATGGAATGTTAATTTTCATCCTGTTATTTATTAATTTACCTTTTAAAAACATGCCTAGAGGTGAATTCATTAACTGCTCAAATAAACATAATTTGAATTCAAGGCAAACTGTGGTTTTGCAATATCCATTATCAGTTATGATAGAGAGGAATAACATAAACTGCCAGTATTCTACTTTGCTAGTTTACTTCTGTGACTTGACTTTCAGTTTTCCTTTTTAAAAAATAGTGAATTTTTAAGCATAAGCCCAGATGGCATCTGATGCACTTGGTTTAAAATCCAGGTTTACAATGACTTTCTCTCTCAAGCAACCAAAGGCTGGTGGTTGGTGTGTGCCACTGTGCATATGCTCTGCTCAACTCCCGACTGAGAAAACATGCCTGAAAGCATTTCTTTGCCTGTGACTGCATTAAAAATCCATACCTGTGCTAGCAGCATGAGTTCAAGTTGATTATTCTTTGATATCTGTGACTTCCCATTTATCCTCCTAAAGATATAAATGCTTGCTTTCCAATAGGCCTCATGCATGGGAATTATGAAGGCAAGATTTACTAACAATAATACACAGAGTACTCTATTGGGATTAAATGGGATCACGCACATTAGACCCTCTTAAAATATATTTAGCAGAACACATGACAGAAAGCGGAAGAACAACAGAACATATCACAGATTGGGTTGCATACTCTGTCTATTCTAATGCCACTGGCATCAATAGAACTGAAGCTTCTTGAGATTTGCCCATTGTACACTGCTTGATGTGTCTTTGTTTTACATTTTACTCTAAAAGGTCAGGTAACCTTCCAAGTGATTTAAAAGAAGAAAGGAGACAAATAAACCTCTCTCAAAAAATAATAAAATGGTTTAAGGCAATTCAAATGAAGTGCTTTTCTTTAAGTTATTTGCGTAATACTCAAAATTGGAAAAGTACCTTGCAAGTTGATTCAGATCACATCTTCAATACTTGGATTGTAATCTCAGCCTAATATTTCTATGGTGGGAGTTAACCTTCGTGTAGAAGATAGCAGCACATTTAATTTTTGAGAGCTGTAATGTACAGACAATTCAAATTTTGTATGAAACCAAAATCTAAAATTTTTCCATAGGTTTTAGTAGCCAACCTCAGCATCCAATTGCTCAACCAAAAAGACCAAAAACAAAAACATCAAAACCGTAAATGCTATATGACTGAGATTATATCACTGCAACCATGTCTTTTAAAACCAAAGTATCTCACATGCTACCTATTGTAGCTCGTATTCAAGGTGTATAGGTCTTTTGGCATTTATATTTCATTTGTCAAAGTTCATTCTATGAAGCTTGAAAAGTTGAATTTTTCCTTTTTTTGTGTCAAGAGATATTATACTATTATAGGTAATACATTTTTATTTCATATCACTACAGGTACTCTAAAATGCCATTTGAAGAATGTTCATATAGATATTTCATATGAAGCTAAGCAGAGATTTCTTTTTTTTTTTTTTTGTACTGGGGATTGAACTCAGGGGTACTCAACCACTGAGCCACATCCCCAGCCCTATTTTGTGTTTTATGTAGAGACAGGGTCTCACTGAGTTGCTTAGCAGTTCACTGTTGCTGAGGCTGGCTTTGAACTCACAATTCTCCCGTCTCAGCCTCCCGAAGTGCTGGGATTACAGGCTTGAGCCACTGTGCCCGGCTTAAGCAGAGATTTCAAATATGAAATATGTAAAAAGTCACTGAATCCTTCATCAGTGAAAGGGTACAATATGTAGTATTTTTACATATGACTTTTCAATTTCTTGTGAACTATGTTCATATTTTTCTGTGTAGTTTGTTATTCTCATTTATTGTTTGAATGTATCAAAATTTATTTATATGTTACATTTTTAAAGTGTATATGAGATGTTTCCCATTTAGTGCTGCTATAAATGGTGCTTCTCTATTAGTTTACGTGTCTTTGAATATAGATATGACAATAGAATTTCTGTTGGCTACATACTCAGAATTGATGGATCACCTGGTATGGATATATTGCCCAAAAGTTTTCCAAAGTTGTTGCACAAGCTTATATTCCCATGAGGAAAGGGTTGTGTTGTTATATTTTCTAGGCTTAAATGAATATGATAACAGTGAGGCCAAATATATAATGACTACTACACAGTACAGTTTATTTTTTCTCATTTAACCATACTGGAGAAATAAACAGAATGATGGGTAAAACTCCTCCATGGGGTTTCTAGACTAATGAAGTGCCTGTCACCTTCAACAAAGAGCTCTTAAGGTGTCCCTGGATATCTATTGTCTAAATTACATGAATTAATAAAACAAAAATGAGAAATAAAGCCAGAAAGTTAAACAGTATGGTTTCAGATTCAATGATGTAAATAGCAGCTAACGGTATAAAGCCCAATGTTTTAGTGCCTGCAATGCTTTCATGGTAAAACAGTTTCCGAATTAGATGAACCAGATTTAGGCCCGGTCATGCTATTTACTAATTATGCAAACTTGAACTTTGCAGATTTTCAGGTTTTGATGTTATAGGTAAGCAAGATTTATTTGATCTTACTTCATGATGACTACATCTACTTCACATAATTTGATAATGAGATCATTTCTGTGGGCCATTTGGAAATTGAAAGACCATGTGCAGTCATTTTAAAAAAACTATTCTTATATCTCTAAAAATCATTTTTATATTCCAAAGATAGAAAGATAGATGATAGACAGATACTTACAGGCATGCACACACACACACACACACACACGTGTGTGTGTGTGTGTGTGTGTATATATACGTATATATATATATATACGTATATATATATAACTATATAATACATATATATATACATATATATGAATATACATATATATATTATAACTATGTGAAGGATACAAAGTTTGTCATTCCTTGTGCTTTTATTTTCCAACTTCTTTGGTCAATGTTTCACAAAGGAAAGGAAATAAGGTGAATCTGCCTGAAAAGGTGAAGTTTTGAAATATTAAATTGTTAAGATTTCATTTAGAAATTTTAAATGGTAAAAGCAGTGAGTGATTGTAGTTCACAGGATTATCTTGCCTATATTCATCTACTGTAGTTTAACAATCTCCTGTTCTCTACTGAGGAGGATGAAATGTAGTTACACATGTCAGTGATCTGCTAGGAAATATACACCAGGGCATATGGGATGTAACTAAATGCCTATTTTCATTGTGAGGAAAAAAGTGAAGAAGAAAGACATCTGAAACTTATTTTCTTCTCATTTTAAAGTCTAACGAAACAAAATTTTCTCTAAATAAACCTTGAGTGAAAATATGTTTGGGATTGTGTTACCCAGTCACTTTACCAAGATCATTTGAAGTGTTGTTTTAATACTCAAAATGAAAGACATCTTTTTATAGCTTAATACTCTCATGAGGTCAATTAATGCTTCCCTCCAGACTGACACTTTGAAAGGCATTATTATTAACATTGCTATCCTTAAACCATCAACATCAGCCTGCAGGACAGCCAATTTGTTGATAGCTAATAAAGCACAGTGTACAGTGGCTGCCTGAGGGCAGGATTCAGAACTGACACATCAATGTGAAACCACGTTTTCATTTTTTAGAACAAGTTTCATTAGTTAAAAATTAAAATACTTTCATTTTCTCATACTAATATCTAGATTGGATTTATGATTATTCAAAAACTGAATTCATTATTCAGTTATATGAGTGTATAACTCATTAAATTTCTTGTAATGTGCACATATGTTTCAATCTGAAAGAAATAATTAATTGGAAAATAGCCAACAGTCAATAATAGGAATTAGCCAACCTCAACTGGTAACCAGAATAAAAAAGTTCTTTTAAAAATTTTGGATATTTTGTAGTCATTACATAAAGCTTCCAGAAGAGAATACCCGGGATTAAATCAGCCTCTATTGCCCACAGAAAATAGATACTAGATAGATAGATAGATAGATAGATAGATAGATAGATAGATAGATAGAAAATAGAGAGATGGAGTACACGTGTATCCATGATGTAAAAATCCACATTCCTTCTTTCTTTTACAGTGAAAATCTTTCTTCCTGAAGATGGAAATTGTTTTCCTACTAGTGATCATCAAATCTATTCCAAAAATATTCTTTATAGTGATGATACATGTAATCAGGAAACTATAATTAATATCCTCCATCAGTATGTTGATGTCTTTAGAAATGTGCATTATAAATGGCTTCCTAAAAGAAGCAACTTTTTGTGGTATTTTAGGGATGAGAATCATAAGTAGTTGGTGAGAACACACAGGGCATTCTAACGAACGACTGCAAAGGCATCCCTGAAAAACAGCTAAAAGAAACCAAAATGAAATATCAGTATCAGGTAAAACACCATACAGAACAAATGGCTTTGGTTTCTAATTAGATTATTTCGTCCATTGTTATTCAATTATTAGTACAGTAGGGTGTTTATCTGCCATTTTATTCTCTGGTTTCTATTCTTTCAGTTTAGTCTATGTTTTTCCCTCTATCTCCTCTTCTGTCCTTTTGGATTAATCCAGTATTTTAATTTTGCTCTTGTTATTTTATTTTACTTTACTTTCTAGTAGCATATTTGTTTTGCATTCTTTTACTATCACTTCAGTAGTTTTACTACAATATACATTTTCCTTATTAAGTCTGATGTCAATTAGTGTATTTACCTCTTTTTGATGACTAACAATAGGCAGCTACAAGGAGGCTTTAAGTACAAACATATGGAAATATTTAATGTCAAGGATGGGATAAATTACTAACTTAAAGAACATGGATGTAGCAATACTAACTCCAGAATCCTGATTATTTTGTAAATGAGAATGGCCGCTGAAGGACAGATGGGCACCTGAGCTACTGCAGGTGTGTCTCTTGAGTTGAGTGTTACCTCTATAAGTGTGCTAGCTTTGGCAAAATGCACAAATTTTGGGCTATCTTCTTACAGATTATGAATGTGTGTATGCATATTTTATATTTCAACAATATTAACTTTAAAAATAAAATGAAACTTGACACCATTCAAAAATTAACACCCACTAGAAATTAAATCAATGAAAAATTAAAACTTTCCAGGAATAAAAGTGATCCATGGTTTTGAGAAATCTTGTTCTTTAAAGGAATTTAAATTTAATTATTCTATAAACATGGATAAAAAAATAATAAATGTCAGTTTATAAAGTGTCTTAATATGTATGTAAAAATATTTCACATCATTTCTGTTTACCAATGCTAGAAACTGCATAATTTTATTTTATTTTTATTATTTTGTATAATGGGGGACCAAACCCAGGGTTGCTCTATCAGTGAACTACGTCCTCAGTACTTATTTATATATTTTTTATTATTTTTTTATTTGGGGGTTTTGTATTTTGTGCTACTGAGGATTTAACTCACAAGTGCTTTACCTCTGAGTTACAACCCCAATCTTTTTTATTTTTAATTTTGAAACAGGGTCTTGCTAAATTACCCAGGCTGGCCTGGATCTTATGATACTCCTGCTTCAGGTTCCCAAGTAGCTGGGATTATGGTAATGCACCACCATACTCAGCAAGATAATATTTTAAAATTCATATAAACTCTGTTTCAGCTGGATAGTTTCTCTCTATAGTCAAGATAATCTACGGAATCTGGACTTGTTTCTAAATCTTGATAATTCATGTAATAGAAGCAAATTTCCAATTTACTAAAAATCCTTAGAAAACTACAAAAAAATATTTTATTGGTGGTTCTTTACAATCACAGTCTTAAATATTCTTTGGAACCGGTACCTTCATCAAATATGACCCTGAGCCTGAAGCAGTGGTGAACTCCTGTAATCCCAGCAGTTTGGGAGAGTGAGGCAGGAAGACCACAAGTTCAAAGCCAGCCTCAGCAATTAAGCAAGGCCCTAAAGAATTTAGCAAGACCCTGTGGGGATGTGACTCAGTGGTTAAGCATCCCTGGGTTCAACCCCTAATATAAATAAATAAATAAATAAATAAATTCATTCATTCATTCATTCATTCATTCATCATGATGATAATGATGGTGATGAACAGGTGAACTCCTGTAATCTGTAATCCCAGCAGTTTGGGAGAGTGAGGCAGGAAGACCACAAGTTCAAAGCCAGCCTCAGCAATTAAGCAAGGCCCTAAAGAATTTAGCAAGACCCTGTGGGGATGTGACTCAGTGGTTAAGCAGCCCTGGGTTCAACCCCTAATATAAATAAATAAATAAATTCATTCATCATGATGATAATGATGGTGATGATAATAGCAATGGTTAAATTTTACAGAAAGCTAATGATAGTCTAACTGTTCTACCTATAAATGAAGCTTAAAAATGCTGGAAATTCTCCCTGTTCACAGAGTATTTGTAGGGAAATTTTGAATGCAAGTGTTTTTGGCACCACACCCTCTGTTTTAGTACATCACTGTAGACCAGACATTATTCTAATTTTGCCCTGGAACATGAATTCCTAAAGCTTCTTTCACAGAATCTGATTTTTAAGATATTCTTGGCCTGGAGGGCAGTGTTTCTAACTGATGTTGAGAAATGTTGCATATTGCAAATTCCATTTGCATGTTAACAGTGCATCTCACCATGTTAAAGCCTCATGTTGTTAGTTAAGACTAGGTTTTCTTTTTTTTTTTTTAACTTTTGAAGAGAATTTAACCAGACTTCTCAAAATTTCTGACTTCAAGGTTTTTTGATTTTTTAAAAAAACATAATTATTACCAAACACTCTATGGAACAAGTGAAAACTGGATTTTAGTAGTCACAATAAAATGCACCAGACATGGTGGAACACACCTGTTCCAGTGATTGGAGGCTAAGGCAGGAGGATCACAAGTTTGAAGCCAGCATTGATAAGAGAAATTGTCTCAAAATAAAATAAGAAGAAATGAGGATGTAGCTCAGTGAGTCCCTGTGTTTAATCCTCAGAATCAAAAATTTTTAAAAAAGAATTTTCAATTAAAAATATTCTTAATTAGAAATCCATGTTTCCAACTGCTGTTTATACTCTGTTCCCAACTAATGAACAAAAGCAAATTGTAAATTTTGTGTGTATAGATATATATAAAATGAATGGTAAAATTTTTCATGGCACTTAATATAGGTTGGGCACTTTAATGAATTTTATTTATTAGTATATTTAATAATCATAACAAAACCTATGGGGGGAAAAATAATCATAACAATCCTGTAAGGTTATTTATCATTCAAATTTTATTCTAGTTTATTATAATCCAAATTTTACAAAAGAAAATAGCAAGCAATAGAGCTAGTATTGAAATGGAACCTGTTAAGGGCACCAAAGCCCTGAATATAAACCAATAACCCTATGGTGGTATAAGGGGAGATGGCTAGCATCTCCTTGAGGGGTTCTTCTCTCTGTCAAGGAGGATGTAAGCCACCTGAGAAATTAAAGTCTAGAATAATTAGTAAAGAACAAAAGAAAAGTCAGAAAGATAGTTTGAAAGTTGGAACCCCTGATAGGTCCAGTTCACACAGGGAGCTGGAGCTAGACAACAAGAAAATGGCTCCCGGGCTTTATTTAAAGGGGTACATCAAAGGCAGGCATAAGGTTTCAAGGGCAGAATCTTGCTTCATGATATTTTGCAATCAGCAGGTTGATTGGCATCTTGGCAGGTCAACCTATCTCCGGTGCTGTGTGGGATCTTTGGCAGAGCTGAGGGGAAAGTTCACCTTCATCAGTCAGTCTCTCCCTATGGGGTGCCATGGGGGTGCCCAATGCCAGACCTATCCTCTCACTGGCTGTGATACAGATAGTCCACATACAGACTACGCATGGCTCTCTAACAGTGATGTATACCTGTAATTCCAGCTACTTGGGAGATTGATGCAGGAGGATTGCAAATTAGAGTCCAGCCTGGAAAACTTAGCAAGATCTTGTCTCAAAATAAAATTTACAACCAATCTGAAAAACAGTATGGAGATTTCTTAAAAAACTTGGAATGGAATCACCATTTGATGCAGCTATTCCACTCCTTGGCCTATACCCTAAAGACTTAAAAACAGCATACCACAGTAACGCAGCCACTTCAATGTTTATAGCAGCACAATTCACAATTGCAAAACTGTGGAAGCAAACCAGATGCCCTTCAATAGATGAATGGAAAAAGAAACTGTGGTACATATACACAATGGAATATTATTCAGCAATAAAAGAGAATAAAATTATGGCATTTGCAGGTAAATGGATGGAAATGGAGAACATTATGCTAAGTGAAGTAAGCCAATCCCAAAAAACCAAATGCCGAATGTTCTCTCTGATAAGTGGATGCTGATTCATAAGGGGGGTGGGAATGGAAACAGGAGAAATGAAGGAACTCTGGATGGGGTAGGGGTGAAGTGGGGGGAGGGAAAGGGGAATGGGTGTAGTAAAGATGGTTGAATGCGATGGTCATCACTACCCTTGGTGCATGTATGAAGACACAAATGGTGTGACTCTATCTGGTTGGCAACCAGAGAAATGGAAAAATTGAGCTCTATATATGTACTATGACTTGAAATGCATTTAAATAAATTAATAAAAAAATAAAATAAAATAAAAAGGGCTGGGAATATAGTTCAGTTATAGAGTGTTCCTGGCTATTGATATATATATTAATAAGGTCAGTGAAGACAAGATTCCAGATTTTAAACATAGTAAATTAACATATAGTAATATATAGTAAAGCGTGCAAATACTAAGTTTTTAAAAATATATGTGACCATATGCCCAACATTCTAGTCAAGTTACAAAGCTTTGACATCACCATAAAATGTTTCATATTAATGGAATTATATACTATGTTGTTTCTACTGCAGAGGAATAACCTTTATATGAAAAAATATATATATAATGTTTTTAATTCACTTTCTCTTTGCTGAACATTTGTGTTGCTTCCAGGTTGGGACTATTCTAAATAAAACTCCCATAAATATTCTTGTGCAAGTCTTTTAGTGAACACGCTTTCATGTCTTTTGTGAAAATTACTACGAGTGGAGTAATTGGATCCTAGGATTGGTTTATGTTCAACTGTTTTTCAAGTCCAAAAAACTGTTTCTCAAAATGGCTGTAGAATTTTGCATTTCAACCCAGATGTGTGACAGCTGTGGTTACTCTTTATCCTATTTATCATCTGGTATTGCTTGTTTTAGACATTCTACTGGATGTGTAATGGACTCTCATTGAGATTCTCACTTACCTTATCTAATTATATTCATCCTTTCTTGCTGAGTTCTCTGTATGTGAGGTATTCAAGTAATTTCCTCCTTTTTCTACTTGGCTAGTGAACATTTTTATTATTGTGAGTGGACAGTTATAGATGGGGAGGATTTTCTATCTTTTTTTTTTGGTACCTGGGATTGAACTCAGGGGTACTTGACCACTGAGCCACATCCTCAGCCCTATTTTGTGTTTTTTTTAGAGACAAGGTCTCACTAAGTTGCTCAGTGCCTTGCCTTTGCTAAGGCTGGCTTTCAACTCATGATTCTCCTGTCTCAGCCTCACAAAGTGCTGGGATTATAGGTGTGCACCACTGCACCCAGCAGGATTTTATATCTTTAACAAATTAAATCAATTTCTCCCTATTCCAAGATTTCTGAGCATTTCTAACCTAAAGAAGGGCTGGATATTGTTAAATATTTTTTTGTCTGTTGAGGTCAGCATTTGCTTTTTGTCTCTATTCTATCAATAAGTTAATTAAAATGATTAACTTTTGAATATAAAATGAAAGTTCACTTAGTCAAGATACCATTTATATATCTTGCTAAATGCAGTTTTCTAATATATTCTAACATATCAGGAATGATATTGATCTATGAGTCTCTTCTCTTGAAAGTTTCTCAGTATTTGATATTGGGCTTATACTAACTCAATAGATTGATAAAGTATTTCTTAATTCTATGAAATAACTTAGAATTATTTTTATTAAAAATTCAAAATAATTTTCTAGTAGAAATATCTTAGCTTATTTATTTGTATTTGCAATTGTTTTCAAATATCATTTTTTTTTGTTGTTTAGAAGATTAAACCCAGGGGTGTTTAACCATTGAACACATCCCCAGCCCTTTTTTAATTTTTAATTTTGAGAAAGGGTCTTGCTAAATTGCTTAGGGCCTCACTAAGTTGCTGAGGTTAGCTTTGGACATGTGATCCTCCTACCTCAGCCTCCCAAGTTAGGTGTGGATTATAGGTATGCACCACTGCCCCTAGCTAAATTAAGATTCTTTAACAGATAAAGGGGCATTTAATTTATCTATTTAATTTTATATTTCTTTATATTGTATTTTCAATAACTTTTCCCTTTTACGTTGTTTAATTTTGTTAGAAAATACATTCACAGTATTTTCTTATCAAGTGTGTAATGGCTGATAAATCTGAGATATTATCCCCTTTTTCATTCTTGATACTGCAATTTTTGTCCTTTTTGTTCTTCACCAGTCTTTAAGGGGTTGTCTATTTTCTAAATCTTTCCAAAGGATCAACTGTGAATATCATTATTATATCTATTGCTTATTTTCTAGTCTAATTTCTTTCTTTTTTTTGTGATTCTTCTTACTTTGGTTTAATTGGCCCTTCTTTCCGTTGATTATTAAGTGAATATTTTAATTGTTGTTATTATAATTTTCTAATATAATTCTTAAAATGACATACTTTTCATTATAATGTTTCACCCATATTACATATATTTGGATTTTTTATGTTCTTTATTATTTAATTCAAATTTTTTCCAATTTTCTTTGTGATTCCATTGTTTACCCCAAGAATAGAGATGCCTTCCTTAATTTGTAATATTTGGATTACATTCAAAATGTTTAATATTTATTAGTAATTTGTCTCTACTCAGAATGTTCTTTATAGAATTATCTTCTTAAATGTATTAAAACTTGCTTTGCTTTATGATCTCAAATGTAATCTATCATGATGAATGCTTCATATGGAGTTGAATGCAATAAGTGTTCTATATTGTCCACAGTATATTCTTTACATCATATCTAATTGGTCAAATAATCGATTTTATTTTGATCTCCTGTGTTCTTCCTAATTTTTTGTCTACATGTTCATCTATCATTGCAAACAAAGTATAGCATTTTTTGTTTTTATGGTTTGTTTTGCCATGTGGTAATCAATCTGTTTCTTATTTTAGTTTGGCAATTCTTATTTCATGTACTTTGAAAGTCTGTTATAAGGTGAATACATATTTAAGACTTATATGAAAACGAATTGACACTTTTATCATTATAAATTGTCTGTGTATTTCTGACAATATTCCTTGCTACAAAGTCTATATTTTTCTGATATTAATAAAGTGTATGATTAGAATTTAAATGGCATATCTTTTCCATAATTTTAATTTTAGCCCATTTTTTTACACTTATAGTGTGTCCTTTACTTTATTTCGTATTTATATACTCCATTTTAATTGAACGCTTTTCTTTTAATATAATTTATATGATTGATGTTGGATCTATCATTTTGTTACTTAATTTCTATTTGTTTTCTTTTCTTTAATTCTATATGCTGCCCTTGGGATTAATCAGCATATTTTAGTATCTTGTTCCATCATTTTCATTGGTCTACATATCTTTGTGCATTAATGCTTATTTTATTTATGTATATTTATTTATTTTTATGGAACTGGGGATTAAACTCAGGGCTGCACACATTAGGCAAGTGCTCTACCATTGAGCTACCACCCCAGCCCTTTAGTGGTTATTTTAGAATTAAAATATATATTAATGGTTTACTACCAATTGCTGTTACACCAGTTCATGTATAGCTAAGAATTTCAAAGCATTATATTCTACCACCAACCATCTTTTGAGTTTTATTTTCATATTTTACTGTTTATTATATATAAAATATATTCTTCTTTAAAATACTTTCAAAAAATTAATAAAAATAAGAAAAATGCTATTTTATTTTTATATATGCATTTACATTTTCATAGATTCACATTTCCTTCTAGTATCATTTCTTTTCAGCCTGAAGCACTTTTTTAAAAAATTATTTCTCACAATATAGGATTGTTACCAATGACTTCTGTCATAGTTTTTAAAATCTTAAAATGTACTTATTTCACTTTTTATTTGAAGGCTATTTCATTGGTATATATCCTAGGTTAACAAGATTATTTTGTTTCTATTTTTTTTATTGTACTTTCTCGGTTTTGTACTTGCTAGGTGGAACTTACTGTTCTTTGTGTTTGCTGTGCTTCTGGTATGAACTTTTCAGCCATTTTCAGTATTTTTCTCCTGCATTCTTTTATACAATTTGGAATGTACTTTCAGAAAACTTTTTTATGCCTCATTAACTCTCTCTTTTCTTGGAAATCCACTTACAGGTACATTAGTGTGATCACATTCATTGTTCTCTCTGTTCTTTTTAATGTTTTCTCTGTCTGTGCTTCACTTTATACTTTCTATGAAGCACTACAAATGTAGATATTTTATTGGGTATGTTTGTTCTACTGTCAAACATATATGTACTAGATTATTTTTTCAGAGTTTTTATTTTCAAATTTTTACATGTAGGATTTTTACCAATTTATGTTTGTATTCTCAACTGAGTATTGATATTCAGTATCTGTGTATAGTTCTTATTTTTTATATTTAAATATAAGTTCATATTTATAAAATGACATAAAACCCTTTTCTTCCTGTTCCAATATTTCATGTTTTCATAGGTTAATTCCGTTAATTTCTTTTATTGAATATGTTCTCACTAGTTTCTTGCTTCTTCATTTTTAACCTTGTTTTACTGGGTACTGCATGGTGTATGTAGGACAGATAATAGAGGGATATAGTTTTATTCTTGTTCTTTTATTTTTGTTATTTTTTTTTACAGTTAAAAGGAGGTCTGATTTATATGTTAAGATTAACATGAGAAAGTAATAATTCAGATTTCACCAAGTTTGGAGTGGATATACGACAGAGGCACAATTGTAAGGAAACTGAGCACCCCTTCGGTTAGTCTAGCTCCCGTACAATGAATGTCGCTTCTGCAACTCCTGGCTTTATCTCTGCTTCTGTTGCTTTTATAGGTGTTTTATTAATTAGCTTCCTTGGCTTGAGTTTAAGCTTGAAGTCAGGAGGGATGTAAGCAAGAATATTCCATTTGGAATCAAATGGTTCTAAAAACTGAGAAGATGCAATGAATAGCCATTTCTTTCTGCTTTCAGTCTCATTTCTTGCCCTTTACAGAATTATTTGAAAAGTGGTGGGGAGTGGAGTATTTTTATTTTGAGCTCATTACTGATGCATTTGACTTTTCTAGAAATATTCATCAATTCCTTCTACTTCAGTCTTTTTCAGTAGTTCCACTAAACTCATCTCCACTTCCTAGGGTTTCTGTTGGGGGGGGGGGTCTTCAGTCCATCAACATTCACAACTGAGCTACTTTGGCTTGCAGCTGAGAAAGGACTCTATTCACTACTTAATCTATCAAGATTCATTGTGTCTACTGCTTATCAACAATTGTATAGATATGTGTGCCAGATATGCAGATTTTTCTCAGTATTCTGTCTTTTCACATCCTTATCTATAAGTGAAATTCTATTTAATTTTTGTCTTTTGAATTAATGAACTAATTCTTAATGCATTTATTTTTTTTGTTTTTTCATAAGTTCAAATATTTCAACCAAATTTTATATTTCAGAAACCAATTTATTTTCAATTCTTTATACTTCTATGTGAAATTTTTAACATTAAATTGTTTAATATTTAATAGTGTTTGATACCACTACTCTCAGGAAATATATCAATCTGGATTCCATTGACTGAAATAAGTATATCATTATAATGTTTCAAATGTTGTTTTTCAGTATTAAATATTAAAACATACTTATTTTGTTTACCAAACATTACTCCTTCTCAGAATGCCTATATTTCTCATGTTATGGTTCCAGAAGTTGTTTCAGATAATACTTTTTGATAGCAAATGATGATTGTTTTCATCGCGAAAAATACCAACTACAAGAAGCAATAATAGCATTAATTTTTCAGGATTGTTAGAACTTTATTTTTGATTAATACTCAGAATTACTTTGCCCACAAATTGAACTCTTTTAAGGTGTTTGCATATTCTGAGAGCTATGTGCTTTTGAACCAAATTTTTACTGATTAAAAGTGACAGGAAATAATAACCAAAAAAATTCACTAAATTCTCAAAAGATTCACAATTTTATCAAGTCCTTGATTTTTTATGTAGTCTCTGTTTATTCAGATTTGTAAAAGTACTTCTCATAGGTGAGTTTTTATTTTCTGTCCTTTGGTGGAATAACACAAAACTTTGTCTTTCTCCATTATTCTACTTAGAAAAAATATATATGATCAAGAAAGATGCATATTCTGAGCATGAACACATAAACACAAGTGAAATATGACCAAGCAGAAGGATCAGAGACCGAGGATTGTGGTGATATCTCAGAGACTGTGCCAACTGGATCACCTGTCATAATTCTCTCTGTCAGAAAATTTTATAAGCCACTTTTACAATTTATAGCAAAACACACTTTTTAACTGCTATAAATAATTTTAAAATATTTGGAAATCAAATGTACAGATATGAAAATCTCATATTTAAAGTTTGAAGTTGTCTTTATGGATCAGTGAGCTACTTAATGCTCTTTCACTCCTGAATCCACACCAGAAATTAAAATTAAATCAAATCTGGAAAGCAACCCCTTCAAAATTATGATCTGAAATTTTAAACTGGTTTTTTTGGGGAAGGGTACTGGGGATTAAACTAAAGGGCACTTGACCACTGAGCCACATCCCCAGCCCTATTTTGTATTTTATTTAGAGGCAGGGTCTCATTGAGTTGCTTAGTGCCTTGCTTTTGCTGAGGCTGGCTTTGAACTCGCAATCCTACCCCAGCCTACCGAGCCACTGGGATTACAGGCTTGTGCCACTGAGCCCGTTTTAAACTTTGATTTTAACTAATAGTAGATCTTTCCTTACCTACATAATGTATAGAGCTCTTCAAGTTCTGGGTTTAATAGGCTATCAGAACTGCACAAGTTTTACTCTCTTATTTACATAATTAAGAGGATAGGTCTAACCTTGGGTCCTGGCACATCTGTTGATGAGAGGAAATGTGTGGGACAAGGCTAGATTTTGTGTTTGTTCATTGCTAGGGTAGAGGTAATCTAAAGAAGAGTCCTTGTGGTTGAAGTTTTCAGAGCTAGAAACAGAGTATTCTCCAAGACCCATGTTCCTTCAGGATGGCATGGTCTCATTCCCTGCTTCCCTTTTCTGAGGGACTTGTCCTGTCTGCATATGGGTAGTCTACCTTCCTGCATCAACAGAGCAACTGAAGGACTGAGATTCATTCATAACATTAGAGAGCATTCTACCTCCCTCACACCTTACAATTTAAACCAAAAGGTCTCCAGTGTAATAGATCACAGCTAGGAGAATTGCAACATTCTTTGTGTGTGTGTGTGTGTGTGTGTGTGTGTGTGTGTTTTGATTTTTTAATTTGTTCTTTTCAGATATACATGACAGTTTATTTTGACATATCATACATACATGGAGTATAACTTCCTATTCTTGCAGTCATACATGATGTGGAGTTACACCGGTACAAGTAACACAGTTTGATGATGAGTGCTTAGTGAACCCTAAAGTCAAAAGAGGAGATGGAAAAACACTAGAGTAATTTGAAGCCCCAGAAATCTAAAGCTACAGCAAACATTCGACAGAGCTCAACTCCCAGATTAGCAGATATCCTCACATTACTAGTTTGTCTCAGTGTGTATTACTGATAAAATACACCTGGCTTTTAACAACAGCAACAGAAATACAAGGCATAGCAAGAGCAAAAATAAATGAATTAACAGTCTCAAGAGACAATGAGATCATCAGAACATTATTCAGTGATGACAGATTTTAGAATTATCAGTCAAGAAATTTAACTGTAAGTAAAAGTTTAAGGGTGCAACTGGAAAAATTAGACTTTATGTAAGCACAGATGGTTAATATAAGCAGAGGTGAAAACACAGGAAAGAGTCAGAAGGAAAAGTTACAAATCAGAAGAAATACAACAGAAGTGAAGAATGACTTTCATAGTTTGACTAGCTGACTGCACAAGGTTGGGAAAAAATAATTGAGGATTGAGGATAAGTCAAAAGAAACATTTCAATCTTAAAAAGTCAAAACATTTATTTTAAATTTAAAAATTATTGGATAATATTTAAAGTTGTAAGATTTAGATAGTTGGAACACAAGAAGAAAAAGGAAAAGAGAGGAAAAAAGGAGACAGTATCTAAAGCAGTAACGGTAAAGAAATTTTAAAATGTATGAACCAAACATGAATTTGGGAAGCTTGGCACGTATCAAGCATGATGAAAGCCAGAAGCACAACAGCCAGATTTAAATAATCTATTGGCAGTAAACTAAAGGCAGAGAGAAAATCTTGAGAAGCTCTACAAAAAAATAAATAAATAAAAGATTACCTGTGAAGAAATATGGATAAGGATTTTAGCCCAATTCTGGTAAGAAACCATAGGAACAAGAAGAGAGTGGAGTAAAATATTTAGTGGTCATATAAAGATACAACTAGAAGCTAGATTTTATTCTTTCAACTGCTAAAGTATTAAAAGAATAAAAGTATCAACTTAGAATTCAACATCCAGCAAAGTTTTTCTTCAAAAGAAAATGAGAAATAAGAACTTACCAGAAAACCCAAAACTAAGGAATTCATTGCCAGAAAACTGTCCTGCTAATGTGTTAATAGAGTCTTCAGGGAAAAGGAAAATGATGTGAGTAATTCGCATTTACATAAAGAAAGAAAATATGTTAGTGAAGGAATAAATGAAACTAAAATATATTTTCTATTCTGAATTGATCTAAGCTATATCTGTATTATTAATAAGAACATGTTGAATAATTCTAATATAGGTACAAATGATTGATGGCAATGTTATTTAAAAAAAGGAGGAATTGGGAATATTCTATAAAAGTACCTACACTATATGGAAAGTTATACAGTGTTATTTGAAAGGTAGCTTAGATTAGCTAAAAATATATATTAGAAACCAATAGAACAGTTTTATAAAGTAGCGTAATTCACATGAGGGTATCAACGTTGAATTTGATAATGAATTTTTAGATTCAACATTAAAAGCTGTACTATTAAAAGAAAAATATCAAAGCAGACTTTATTTATTTACTTACTTACTTACTTTTGTGGTGCTCGGGTTTGAACTCAGGGCCTTGTGCATGATGAGTTATATCCCCCGCCCAAATTAGAATTTATTAAAAAAAATTCTGCTATGCAAAAGACTCTGTCAATAGAAGGAAACTTACATCTACAAGTACTCTCTTCCAAAGTATACAAAAATCTTAAAACTCAACAATAAGAAAATAATCCATTTAAAAATGGGCAAAGATCTTAACAGACACTTTGCATACACATGCACATTAATGGCAACTAGCACATGGAAAAATGCTCAACAGAATTATTCATTAAAGAAATGCAGCTTCCAATGATCTTGACATACTAACACAACAACAATGACTTGAATCCACAAATTTGACAATATCAAATTCTGGCAGGGATACAGAATAATAACAGTGCTCATTGCTGTGAGAATTTAAAATGGTACTGTCACAATGCAGGGCAGCTTGCCAGTTTCTTCAAAATCTATACATAGTCTTACCATACTCTCCAACAACTGTGGTCCTAGGTACTTACCCAAGTGATCTGAAATTTTATGTCATATAAAAGCCTACACATACATGTTTATTACAGTTCTTTTTATAATCACTATGATCTGACAGCAACCTAGGTGAACTTAAAAAGATGAATTGATAAACTGTAGTATATCCAGATATAAAAGGAAAGAAACAGGAAGCTACAAGAGTACTGAATATTTACTGTTCTGTGAAATTCGTTTTGGTTTTTTTTATCCAAGAAATGCTACAAGCCTAACCATATGACATTGTGGAAAAGGCAAAAGTAGATTTAATGCCAAAGATCAGTGGTTTCAGAGGTGAAGAGAGGAGGAGAAAGGTTGAATATGTGAAAAACTAGGATTTTTCTAAGAAAATACGGCTATTCTGTATGATGTAAAGATGGATACATGGCATTATGTATCTATCAAATTCCAGAGTTTTAGAGCATGGAGAAAATCTTGATTAATGCAATCCTTTAAAAGTGTCATTTATTTGGAAGTTGGAATATTGCAGGATGGAAAACAGAAGGTGATGAAACCCTACAATTCGTTTTAAAATGTATGAAACAACCTCACTGAAGTGGGGGACTGTCCTTACCTAAGCAACTTTGGAAATGAGAGTAAACTGTGAGATTAAAGGCAGAAGGAACTGTACATGAGCATCATGCTCCAGTTAATAAAGTGGTTTCCCACAGGAATACGGGTTATCGATTCTAATACTGCTGATCTGTGTACACTGTGAATGAACAATGAAGCAAGTGGATAGAGGATGCAGAAAACTAGGTTTCTCATCATTTGTGTGGGAGTTCATCAGCAAACAATCTGAGAAGGTGAGAATGAGACATGTGGTAATGCATTTATGTTGGAGATAATAGTATGAATTCATAATTGGATTAATATAAATATATATGGTTACATATAGGAATGTTTACAAATATCTGTATGTGTACAGACTAGTGTATAAGTGTATTTCCTTGCTTTGTTGGCTGAGAGAGAAAAATAAAATATCAGATTATGCCACAAAGTAATATAGATTTTTGGTGAAATAATTTTTGTTCAAATGAAGAACATGTAAATATTTTATTAAGTACATTCTATCTAAGGAATATTAGCTGAGGTTTTCTTTCAGTAAAATTTCCTTTGCTCAGCAGGCTATGTTCAGTGTTACATCGCTTCCATAAAGTTAACAGGATTTTCGAAGAGAAATGTTCTTCCAAATGCAGGATCATCTTTATCTGAGGGTCAGGTTCTACTTAGATTCTGTTAGTTCCCAAAATAGCTGAAGTCAAATGGGATAGTTTTGCCAAACATATGGTCATATATCATTGGTGTTAGAACCAAATGTGGAGGTGACTGAAACAAATCCGTCTCAATCTCCAGGCTTCGGTCAACCAAGTATACAAATGAGTGAAAAACTACTTGCATAGATGAATAAAAAAAAAATAAACACTCTTTTAGGCTGAGGACATAAATTATGTTTTCCTAATATGCAAATTTCTTTTCTCCAAATGGTTTATTGAGAAAGCTTTTAGTTCCTAATATAAATTGAAAAGGCCTGCAAAATAGGGTAGATTTCAGAATCCTACCATAAGTTGATAGAGCTAGTTTCTCAGGCTAGGTTACCCAGTTAGGGACTTGAAAATTGAGAAGGAGAGAATGAGACAGAGCAAGGCAATGCAGAAAAAGCTCTACCCTTTATCTACTCACCACACACAGAGTAGAAGCATATTTCAAGCCTGCAGCCTGAAATGCAGCATGCCAGGATAGAGATAGCCAGAGAAGGAAAGAGATAGCCATTCCATAAACTGTGATATTAAATATGTCAAGTTTTTCTCAGTAGACAAATAAGAATCTTGCAGGTCATGGTGGCACCTTCCTGTAGCCCCAACAGCTTGGGCGGCTGAGGCAGGAGGATCACAAATTCAAAGCCAGCCTCAACAACTTAGCGAGGCCCTAAGCAATTTAGTGAGACCTTGTCTCAAAATATAAAATTAAAAAAGAGCTAAAGATGTGGCTCAGTGGTCAACCCTTAAACACCTCTGGGTTCAATCCTTGGTAACAAAAAGAAAAAGAAAAGTCAGAATCTTATCAATTTCTGGGCAAAAATTTAAGAAAATTTATTTTTCACTATAGAGGGAGAATATTAAATACCTTACAAATTCTTCATCTGGGGAGTGATGTAAAAGTCCCTCCCCACTGAGGAAATAAATTGTTTCTTCTTTATCTCAATATATTGAACTGAAACAAAGCCTAGATTCAACCAATTGTTTGGCTACTTTTTTTTTTTTTTTTTGGTGCTGGGGATTGAACTCAGGGGCACTTGACCACTGAGCCACATCCCCAGCCCTAATTTGTGTTTTATGTAGAGACAGGGTCTCACTGTTGCTGGGATTGGCTTTAAACTCACGATTGATTCTCCTGTCTCAGCCTCCCTAAGTGCTGGGATTACAGGCTTGAGCCACCATGCCCAGCTTGGCTACTTTTGATTGAAGGAGAAACACATAAGCCAGTGCATACCCACTCTAATTAGGTCTCTTCATTGACACATGCACATCCTCCTTGTTCCTATGGGTTCCTAGGCTTGCATACTGCCATAAGAGCCAGGAGCCTGTGGTTAATCCACACAAAGGCCACCTTACCTCTTAGGACAAAAACATATCCCCTACCCTATCCAATTTTCCAGCTCAAGTTTAAACACTTCTGTTGCATTGCACTAGTAAACCACCCATGTCTACCTTAGTATTCAATTGAGACTGGGATTTGTCTAGAGAAATAACCTCCATCTCCTTCATATTCTTCTAATTTTCTCCGCATCCTACTTTCTTCCAGTTCCACGTGGTGCCCTAGTACACTTGTATCTCAAAGAATTTTGATTGTCTTTTTCTCCAAAGGTATGCACCTGTAAAGCTTTTCACCTAAATATATCGTTGATGGATCTAGTGAAGGCCAGTTCCTGCTCTCAGCGTTTTAGTTCTTGAGTAACTTGTTTTGTTTTCAGGGTGGCAGGGTTACTCTTATCAGGCATGTGCTTTCCTACAGCAGTGAACATGTTTTCTTCATGGTTCCTTAAGCCTGTTTAGAAGAATTCCCTCCTTTTCACAATTTTGGGATAATCCCAGAATTGGTGTTACTTCTTTAAAAGTTTGGTAAAATTGAGCAGAGAAGGCATTCAATCCTTGGCTTTTTTTTGTTGAGAGATTTTTATTTACTGACTCAATGACCTTTTTTGTCTCTAGTCTGTTTGGGCTTTCTATGTATTCAGTGTTTTATTTTGGAACATCATATGTGTCTATAAATTCACCATTTCTTCTAGTTTTTCTAGTTTGTTGGCATGTATTTGTTCATAATAGTCCCTAGTGATCTTTTATATCTCTGTAGTATCAGTTGCAATGGTTCCCTTTCCATTTTTGATTTTATTTATTTAGGTGTCTTCTTTTCTTGGTTTATCTAGATGAAGATTTTAATTTTGTTTATCTTTTCAAAAAACCATCTCTTCATTTTGTTGATCTTTTGTATTACTATTTATTTTATTTATTTCTGCTCTGTTATTTCCTTTCGTTTAATTTGGGGATTGGTTTATTCTTGCTTTTTAATGACTTCAGTTGCATTGTTAGGTTGTCTAAGTTTTTTGGGGGGAGGAAGAGTACCTGGGATTGAATTCAGGGGCACTCGACCACTGAGCCCTATCCCCAGCCCTGTTTTGTATTTTTTATTTAGAGCCAGGGTCTCACTAACTTCTTAGCACCTAGCTTTTGCCGAGGCTGGCTTTGAACTCGTGATCTTCCTGCCTCAGCCTCCAGAACCACTTGGATTACAGGGGTGCCTCACCATGTCTGGCTTAAATTTTTATGTTTTCTTAAAGTAGGCATTTATTGCTATAAAAGTCTCTCAATACTGCTTTTACTGCATCTCATAGGATTTTAAATGCAGTGTTTTTATTTTCATTTATCTTAGGAAACTTTTAAATTTCCCTTTTGATTTCTTCATTGATCCATGGGTCATTCCAAAGCATATTATTTAATACTTAATTTCCATGTTTTTGTACAATTTCTAAAGTTATTCTTGTTGTTTATTTCAACTTTGTCTTCCTGTATGGGCGAGTGAATCCAGGGGTACCTTACCCAGATATTGAGAATGCATCCTTAACCTTCTTTTATTTTTCAGACATAGTTCCCTAAATTGTTGAGACTCACCTTGAACCTGCATCCTCCTGCTGCAATCTCCCAAGTAACTGAGATTACCCTTGTGCTATTGGCTATGAAACCTCAAAGTCATTGTCAGGCCCTAGAAGACAGGGCTTAAGAACATGGATTCCCTTGTCTTCTTCTTGTGAATATGTGATTAAAATTCCTTTCATGCTCTTCACTATTACTTTTCATTTTTTGTTTTTGTGGTGAACAGGTAGACCTGATATGCTGGATCCCCAGAGTCCCGCCTCTGGCCTAGAATTCTGACAATAATCAGAGAAAATACATTCTATAATTTCAACTTTTAAAATTTGTTAAAACTTGTTTTGTGGTCTAATGTATGGTCTATCCTAAGAAATGTCCCATGTGCTGTTGAGGAAAAAGTGTATTCTGCAACTTTGGGATGAAATGTGCTATAAATGTCTGCTAGGTCCATTTGTAGTAAAACTATAGTAGAGTTTTACTCCAACAGCTTTGTTGTTGTTGTTGCTGTTATTATTATTTGGTCTGGATGATCTATTCATTGATAAAAGTGTGGTACTGAAGTTCCAAACTATTACTGTATTGAGGTCTATCTCTCCTTTTAGGTCCAAGAATATTTTTTCTGGCTTTGGAAGTACATATATTTACGATTATTATTTTCTTTGGATCAATTAACTCTAGTCATTATATAATAACTTTCTTTGTCTTCTTATGGTTTGAAAAATGCTAGTTACCTGGTTTTGGTCATTACACACTATACACAATTATTACACTGTATACTATAAATATGCAAAATTTTTAAAAATAAAAACTTATTTCCATTTTTTTACTGAAAATACTTAGCTGAGTATCCCAACCTATTTTGTATGTTCATCTCATTCTTGCTTATGTATAATAAAAACTCTGACAGTATTTATTATTTCAGGGTATTTAATCTCATTTTATATATATGTGTGTGTATATATATATATATATATATGTATATTTGAAGCTGTATTTTCTTTTTTTCCTCTTACTATGCTTTAGATTATGTCTTGTGGAGTCTTACATCATGAGATTTGAATTTAGTGGATGCTGAATCTATTTAACTATCCATTATGTCATCCTTGAGCTATAGTTACATCTTCCTTTTCCCATTTATATATGTCAAAACACAAACTCAAACAATTTTTTTTTTATTTTATGGTGCTGAGGATTGAACCCAGGGCCTTGTACATGCAAGGTAAGCACTCTACCAACTGAGGTATATCACCAGCCCAGTATTTGTTCTTCAAGCTCAGCTGTATATTTATTTTTTTCACTTAAGCTTTTCTGCAGATCATTTTCTGAAATACCAGAAAGTACCTTTTAAATGTTCTTATGAGCCAGGCGCGGTGGCACACTCCTGTAATCCCAGCACTTTGGAAGGTTGAGACAGGAGAATTTTGAGTTCAAAGCCAGGCACAGCAACTGCGAGGCGCTAAGCAACTCAGTGAGAACCTGTCTCTACATAAAGCACAAAATAGGGCTGGGGATGTGGCTCAGTGGTCGAGTACCCTTAAGTTCAATCCCCAGTACCAAAATAAATAAATAAATAAATAGATAGACAGATAGATAGATAGATAGATAGATAGATAGATAGATAGATAAATAAATATTCTTATGTATCGCCTCATAACTGCTACAGGGAGTCTAGACACTAGAAATTTCTTATTATGTATACATATTTATTCAGTTTTATTTCTCTATTTCAATCTAACAAAATATACAAATTTTCCTTTTCAGAAGAATCCATATAACCCTTTTTGGTTGGTTAAGCATAACAGATACCAGAGATACCAGAGATGGGAACTTTGGGCTGGGTATCAATAAAAACTAATGCCAAGTCAATTAAGCATGAACATTCAGGCAAAGCTTTAATTAGGGAAAAGAAAAGCTGGGAGGGAATTCACGTCAAGGTAAAAGGGGCAGCTCTGACCAAGAGAATAGTCAAAATTGCCAGATATACAAGAATGGCTCAGCCTTTTTATTCAGTGTCTGGGGCTGGAAAGGTCTGGTATTTTTGTAATTTGAGAAGTTTTCTGTGGAAGATATTCTAATATCTCTTGACATCCCCTACACCTTGTAATTATGGTTCATTTGATTGTGAAGAAGCAGATAAAAAGAGACACAGTTCATATATTATAAGAGTGAGAGAGTAGAAAAAGACTTTGAACAGCTTAAGATTATGAATGAAAGACTGAGAGTTTATCCCTCATTTTGTCCTTTAAATGGTCCCTGTCTCAATACCAGTCTACAGTAATTCTAAAACAGGTAGATTTCTGAAAGACATATATGTTCTCAAAGTTTACTAACTAAAGAAAATTTCATACCGTGTGGTTTGGCATAAAAAGGGAGGACACAATACCAGGACCCTGAGAGATGATCAAACATATCTAGCTTCTAAATATTTCTTTCCTTGGTCCAAAATGCAGTTTGGAACAGGATGAATAGAATCAAAATTTGGAGTTGTTGATTTACACACACAAACACACACAAACACACACACGTCATACATCTGCTTTCATTTCAAGTGGAAATCCAAGTCCTGAGATTGGAAAGAAGTTTGGATTAGTGAAATTTCACTTTGGCAAACTGCGTATCATGGAAGTGCATATGTCCATGTATTTTGTCTCGAAGCCATTAAATATCAAAATTATTCAACTTTTATTTTCATGATATTTTAACAGTGGTCCGCTTTATGCTGTAAATGTAACCCTTGCTGCTCTGCCACTGTTACCTCTTTTTAAAGTGGACATGTTTCTTTCTTTTTTTCCTCCCGCCCCCGCCACTAATCTCTCCCCTTCCCTAACGTCAGGGGAAACTGTATTACTTTTTGCCCCATCCTAGGCAGAGTTATCTGTCCTTGAGCACACACCCACCACAGGAAAAAAGTAATTCAGATTTGGGTATGGCACCAGAAGATCTCAATAATAACTATCTCCCAAATTAACAAGTGAATTACAACTCTGAACAAAGAACATGTGGAATGTAACCTTTGAATCATCTTTTTCAAAAAACCCTGTTCCCTCTAATGGGAGGAATCACAACCTCTGGCCTAGGAGTTCCCCGTGTTTCTTCTTTGCTAACAAAGTAATAACACTTGTTTTTCCTATTTCTAAAGTCCTGGTTATTGGACTGACATCAGGAACAAGGATCAAGCTTTCAGTAACAATATAATATAGCCATCTATCATGAAAATGTAATATTTTTTCCTCATATATAATAAGTATTTCTTTAGGTGGAAAATTATATGGTTCATGATGAAGTAATTTTTTTAATTCTTAAACTATATTTCTTGTTGTAAATAAATAAACATTCAGATTGTTTATCGTTATTATGTGTTGAATTGTGCCCCCAAATTGATATATTGGAATATACTGATATATTGAAATAGATATATTGAAATCCTAACCCCACCACTTAAAGTGTGACCTTATTTGGAAAGAGGATCCTTGCAGATATAACCAATTTAAGGTAATGTCATTTTGGATTAGCATAGGCCTTAGCTGGAAAACTGGTTTCTTTATAACCAAAGGGCATTTGTATACAGAAAGATGCAGGACCACACAGGGAAGAAAACCATGTTATGACAGAGGCAGATATTGCCGTAAGACCTACCTGTGGAGCCAATGTGGATGCAGGGATTCTCAGTGTCTGTTTTTTGCAATTCCACAGGAAGAATTTCAGATGAGTATCACATAGGAACATGCAGAAGTTTATTTGGGGAAGTGAAAATACAAGAGAGAAGCATATAGGGTAGGTGCTGAGTGGCCTGGACTGTCTCTGAAGAGAATGGAGTGACCCTTACAGAATCGAGTGTTTTTAAGGGGTTTGAGTTTCTTTTTCCTTGTTCTATTCTCTTGCATATCCTTAAGTGGTTAATTATCTCTTGGTGTAGCCTTGGTGAATTCACATGGTGTGAATGTAGCATGGTTGCAGTGATAAGGGAAGGTCCTGGGAACCTGGTCACAAGAGATAGAAAGTACATGGACTAGAAAGAGTAGCTCCTTTCAGGGATTATAATTAACTATGGCTGGGGGACGTTCTGACATATCAGACCCCATTTTCCTGAAACTTATCTACTTCAATAAGGTTCCCCATGATTTTAAGCAATAGTTCCCTTAAACGATTGTACTTATCTCTGGGCTGGGGAAAGTCTGACCCTTTGGCTTCCATTTTCCAGATGCTTGACTGTCTGATAAGACTCCTTGTGGTCTCAATTTTGTGACTCATGATGATGCTTACTGCATATGGCTCATGTCTGCCCTTTGTCTTGCTTGGCCCTGCCCACCTGTTCATGCTTGATTGACCTACCTAACAGCAGAGATCAGAGTGATACATGTGCAAATCAAAGACTATCAACACTTGCTAGCATCTGCCAGAAACTAAAAAATAGGCCTGTAAGAGAATCTCCTTCAAAGTTTTTCAGAAAGAACATACTTGTCAATACCTTGACTTCAGACTTCTAGCTTACAGAATTCTGAGACAGTAAATATTTGTTGCGTCAAGTCATTTGTATTGTATGTTGTTACAGCAGCATAGAAATCTAATCGTCAAAGGAAATAATTTATCTCCCTGTGGCCTGCAACTTAAAATATAAATATGTGTTAATATATTCATATATATAAGATTATTTTATTTGCATGTTTAATTTACAATAAATCAGTATCTTTATTGATAATTAAGCATTATCTTTGAGAACATTAATAATAAAAAAAAAAACTCAGCCAGGCGCGGTGGCTCACGCCTGTAATCCCTGCACTGTGGGAGGCTGAGACAGGAGAATCGCGAGTTCAAAGTCAGCCTCAGCAACAGCGAGGCACTAAGCAAGTCAGTGAGTCCCTGTCTCTACATAAAACACAAAATAGAGCTGGGATGTGGCTCAGTGGTCAAATACCCCTGAGTTCAATCCCCAGTACCAAAAAAAAAAAAAAAAAATTAAAAAAAAACTTATGGGGATATTTATTCTGATTGACTACTTCCATTTAAAGAATTTGACATTTTTCATAGTCATTACTGGCTGCTGCTATGATATGCCTATCACTGTAGATGTTTTATATATAACTTGAAATTTTAACTCTTGTTAAAGTAGAAAATAACTCTTCTGTGGGTCTGTTTCTTAGCACAACATAGCAATAAATGTGTGTATATGGTGTGTGTATGTGGTGTGTGTATGTGGTGTGTGTATGTGGTGTGTGATGTGTGCGTGATGTAGAAACTACTGCATGAATAATGCTCAGATATGCTTTATTTCAGTTCTTCAGCTGTTAATCACATTTGATTTCTTGTTGATTTCTTAAGAAAATGATGAAAATAAGAAATACCATCAATAAAAGTTAAAGGGGCAAGGTGAAACAATCTAACGGGAGAATCTAAATCCTTCCAGGGACCTATCTAAGTCCATAAAAAGAGTACCAGTTGATAGGTAACAGCAGGGGATTAAAGACTGGAGCAGTTTACTGCGGGCTATGAATGACCTGATCCCTTCATCCATCTGTCTTTTTATATGAGAATGTTATGCTAATTAGCTGCGTAAATTGTTTCCTGATGACATTAATTTTGTGCCTTTTTGTTATTCTAAGCTTTGACTTTCACTGTGATAAAAATATACTAAGGGACATTTCCAATTTAGATAGTTCTGATCCTGATAAATTCCAACACAGAAGCAATGTTGTGGGGAAATATGCATAAAGAGTAAACCTAATCAATCCTGGGGATAGACACTGAGGACTTTGACTTTCTATATAATCGTTCCCTTTAGCTTCTAAAGCATTACATTAACACACTTGAAATGTTGAAACATAATTCAAGGAGAACTTTCAGCAAATGCAATTTTCATTGCCCCATTTTCTTTGGAGAAAATCAAGACTTGAATATTAACATTGAGGAAGTAATGGATAGCCGTGATGTGAAATCTTATTAGTAAACAAGAGCTGCATCTGAAAAAATATTGTCATTAAAAGCTATGTAGTAGTTAATTGAGTTTGATATGAAATTTAGTGCTGGAAAGTTAATGACTAATGCAGCTATTTCACAGAGCTTGGTTACTGCAGGCTCCATAATGATCTCCTTTTGCTTCGGAGCAACAATGAAATTAACCTCTCTTTTGTCCTGCAGGTGTTGTGTTCTGATAATGCATATCCTTTACAAGTTTGGCTAAATTATTTGCTTTGCATATAAATTAACCCCAAAGCTGAATCAATATTAGAATAATGAAAATTCAGAGAATGTTTTTTATTCTAAGGAAATAAAAATTTATAGCAAAATATATCAAAATCCTAGATACGATTTCAAGGGGATGGACGAAAATAAGACAGGAAGACAAACATAGAATGATGCAAAGGGGAAAAGGAGTGATGCTGGAAAGTAAAAGATTTCCTTATGGTAACACTAGGGGAAAATAACTGAAAATCAATACATTTGTTTTCCAGTATTAAAATAAGATTGTATTTATTCAACAATTCCTAAATGACTTCTTCCGAGTTACACTTTATTGGATATGTATTGTTCTTTAAACTCTAATTTCAAAATATGCCACATTACAGCTATAGGAAAAGACCCAATTTCATTTAGACATAGTAGATTGATGGTCATGTCTCACTAGCAGTAACAATTTTTCTTTTTTTTTTTTGGTACCACCAGAGACATTTTCCTTGAATACTTTTCTTTATATTTGTATTCCTCTAGTATTTTCTTCCTTTAAAATATGTGTAAGTAATTTGTAAATATGTTTTTTTTCTTTGAAATGATAGCTAACTACAAATAGCTTTTATTTTTTTTTATGGAAAATTCAGAGACAAATTCAATGGTGAATGCTTGATAGTGTGCTATATTATCTCAGGTGTATGCATTTTTGTGAAGAAGGGGAAGAAAGTGAACATTTTTTTCCAGTTGTACAATTTAAAATTTGTGTTTGAGTACTGTGGCTCATACCTCTAATTGTAGCAATTCTGGAGGCTGAGGCAGGAGAATGGCAAATTCAAGGCCCAAATAGGCAATTTAGGGACATCTTTTGTCAAAATAAAAAATAAAAAGGTCTGGAGATGTAGCGCAGTGGTAGACTGCTGGGTTCAATCCCCAACACAAGAAAAATAAATATACACATACATAAAAGTGAAGAATATGTTTAGCCATGGTTATTGACTGAAAACCACAATGATGCTATTTGAATGGTAAAAGAAGAATAAATGATATTATGAGCACTTAATAAAGCCCTCATATTTGATTCTGTTTAAGTGTTTATAGAAATAACCCTGTTTTGTTTGATCCAAAATAATTATTCTTTTCCTCCCTTACAGTCAAGCATTGAGTATAACTTTGATATTGTTTGTTATTACCCATTGGGCTCAGTGTTCATCTTTGTTTCTAAATTCCAAAAGCAAAGTGGATTCTAAAGTATAATAATAATCGTTAATAATTTATATAGTGCCCAGCTCCAAACCAGAGTCGGGAATACTATAGACAATAATAAGCACACATTAAACCACTGGGCACTGTGCCCAGAAAATCAGCCAAGTACACACAATAGGCAAGAAAATAGCTTGCATGTGTGTGAGGAGAAATAAGAAAGCAAAAACAATGCATGAAAGACTTCTCAACAGAATGTCCAGGGAGTCAACGAGTTTCTAAATTTCTCTAGGAAACAAAAATATTTTGAAGTCATTTCTTCTGGGTCTACTTACTGTCTTGAATTGTATGATAGATATGAACCCCAACAGAAGAGGTTGAAGCAAGCTGAGTACACTATAAAAATTTCAAAATTCCTAGGTATAATAGATTTCAGGTTTTGCAAGCTACCAAAAGGTGAGTGCAATGTACTATAGGTTTATAGGATTTTTCTTTGGTGAGTATGCTTTTAGCTAATCATTTTCCCTCATATGATTTATTGAAATTATAGTATTCCACATGGATGTCACCTGATTAGGACAAGGGGAAAAAGAATCCCATATGTGTGTGTGTGTGTGTGTGTGTGTTTTAGCTGTCATTCTTGGATCACATTTCTCTAGCAAATTAAAGCAGGAAAATTCTCCCATTAACTAGAAAAATGGAAGTTAGCTTATTGAAATATGCCCTGAGTCTTCATTTTGTGGGGGCATTCACAGGAGACAGGTATAAAGAATGATAGAAATCAATATATACACACACACATATATATATCATTATATATACCATTATATATTATATATAAATATATGTTACCCTTAAGTTGCAAGTACTTTTAGAAAGCCTGAGAATTGGTTATTTATTTTCTTACTATTCACTTACTATAAAACACTATGTAAGTAGAAGCAACGCAGTTGAAATTGTCAAGAGGGAAACCAGAGATGCCCATTTGCTTTTGCTATATATCCAAACGAGGCAAAGAATAAATGGAAGAAATTTTTAAATAAGAAAAAAAATAACACGATGATTTAGTTTAATTATTCTCAGTATAAGAAATATTTGGTAAAATTTCAGCAACCTAATATATGTTTCTAGCCCTCAATTGTAACCTAGGATATGACATTTTAAATCTTGGGTAATAAATAAGTTACTTTTTTGGAATATGAATTCTCCTTTCTTTCCAGGAGCAATAATATTCTGTGAACACAGAAATGTGTATGGTTAAACTGAGGCTTAGATTTCAGCATGAGTATATGCAAATTAAGAGAATATTATATGAAGAAAATGATTTTTACTCTAGAACATTTTATTATTTATCAGGAATGAATGATATTAAAACCTTCATTCAACTTAATGAGTATCATTACAACAAAAATGCCATTATTTTCAAACCATGTAAAAGAGAATAACTCCTGTATTAATGTTGTCCTTATATTGTGAAATCTTATATTGGCAACAGCACTTGCATATGAAATTCTGGAAATCTTTAAAAGTTTTCAACTAATCACAGCATCATTGAATAATGATGCTGATAGTGTGTGTGGCTTAGGGGTGGTGATCCAAGGAGCTCAGAGGTAAATATCCCAGTAGGAAGATGGAATACTCACAAATTTAGCACTTTTTGTGATACATTAATCTTAGTATGTATAAACGCATGTAGTCATGATTTAACTGAGTTTTTAAAAATTTTTTGAATTGTTTTTTCAAGTGGTTTATAAGACCTATTTAATGTATTTTTCTAATAATTCCACTGCCTGTTGTTTAGATATTCACAACACACATAGTGAAGTTCCCAGAATTATTATTGCAAACTGTGTGATATCAATTTTTATGACATTATATAAAAACATAAATTAATTTACATGTAAAATATTATAAAGCTAAAAGTTCTCTAAGGATTATGTGTACCACTTAGCTATGTTTATCTATTTCTATTACTATTAAGTTGTGTCATTCACTCTTTCAACATTGAGCACAGACCAGTTGTGCCCCAGGAATCAATGATGAATAAGATTCTAAACTTTAGAAGACCTGTGATAGAAAAGTACACGAAGAACACAAACCAGGTTAATCACTGAAGCATCTTTTAGTGATATATCAGCACTAAGAACAGAGAGCAGGAAAAAAAATGGGAATAATATCTCTCCAAACTTGAGGAGTTAAGAAAAGCTTTTTTTTTTTCTTTTTAATAATACTAATCTGAGATCTAAAGTAAAAGCAGGAAAAGGAAAAATATTCCTGACAGTCAAAGGGGTTTGTTCAAGTGCCGGAAAACAGATGAAGTGTTCTGTAATATACACAATTGACTTTGTTTAACATTTTGAAACTAACAGAATGTAGTCTACACCATAGCTCATAGCAGAAACTTTGGCACATGAAATATTGTTTCTGTAAGACATCGACAGGTATCACTTGAATGAAAATGCAGGTGTTTGGTGTTCATATGTATTTAGGAAAAAATATGTATTTCTTAAACATTTAGGATTTTTCCTGAATAATTTCTGTTTAATAAACTAATATACATGTGAGCTTCCAGAAGGTATTAATAGTAAGCATTCCTTTTAAAAATTATGTGACCAACAAACTCTTTTCTCACAGAGTAGCACTTTAAAAAACTTTTCTGAGGAATATACTTGGAGGAATGTTGCTCTAAATATTTGTAGATATAAAATTTTCCAAATTAAAGTTCATTTCTGTATAGACTATGGAAAATATACAAGAGAAAATTATAAATTTTGATAGAGAATTAGAGTGATTTGAATGGTGTTAGCACCAAAGATACATCTACTGGGAACCTTCAAATTGGCCTTATTTGAAATAAGGATATTTGCAAATATGACTAATATGCTTATCCAGGATTATGTTGAGTTCTAAATTCAATGATGAGTATCCTCATTGTGGGAAACAAGAGAGGGACATGGAAGAGCCATGTGTAGACGGTGACAGAGGTTAGAATGATGTGTCTACAAGTTCAGGAAGGCTGAGGATTGCTGATAGCATTAGGTAGGCTCTTTCTCAGAGACTCCAGCAGCATCCAACCCTACCCACACATTGATTTTAGTCTTCTAGCCTCCAGAACCTGAGAGAATGGATTTCTGTTAAGCATTTACTTTGTGTCAATTTTTTTTTTTTTTTTTGGTACTGGAGATTGAACTCAGGAGCACTCAACCACTGAGCCACATCCCCAGCCCTATTTTGTGTTTTATGTAGACACACGGTCTCCCCTGAGTTGCTTAGCGCCTTGCTGTTGCTGAGGCTGGCTTTGAACTCGCGATTCTCCTGTCTCAGCCTCCCAAAGTGCTAAGATTACAGGCGTTTTTTTAGGACAGTCCTTAGGACCCAATACAAGGATACAGAACAAGTTGTATTTAAACATATTTTAACCTTAACACATATCACCAAATGATCCCCAATGAATCATAATGCCTCATGAATTCATGTCCTTGAATTGTCCATCCAAACTGAAGGTCTCCAAGGTGCCTTTGTAACTTTTGCTTATTCTCTTTCTTTGCACTGAGAAATATGTGGAAATGTCTAGATTAGTTTTCTTTAAAATTAGAAACCCTGCAGTAAAAAAGGGCAGAAAGAATGAAAGAACAAGAAGACAGAAGAAGGCTCAGTCAACTCTCCATCATTCTTGATCAATAGGCTCCCACGTATCCTTCAGTCCAAGCAGAGCTGAGCTGACTGTTGAATACGAATAAGTGAGAAAATCCACTATCTGTAGGAGAGACAAGCCACCCAGCTGAGTTCAGCCCACATTGCACAATCAAGAACAGGTCCATGATTTTTTCTCAGTGGTTCCATGCTGTTGTTTTAGAGTGGTTCGTTATATAAAAACCAAAACAAGCCAGGCACGGTGGCGCAAGCCTGTAGTCCCAGCACTTAGGGAGGCTGAGACAGGAGAATCGCGAGTTCAAAGCCAGCCTCAGCAATGGCGAGGCGCTAAGCAACTCAGTGAGACCCTGTCTCTACATAAAACACAAAATAGGGCTGGGGATGTGGCTCAGTGGTCGAGTGCCCCTGAGTTCAATCTCCAGTACCAAAAAAAAAAAAAAAAAAAAAAACCACAGGCAAAATGTAGCCATTTAGTACTATCTACAAGTATTTATTTTTAAAACAAGAATAGACAAAACAGATTCATGTATAAAAAATCAGTTGGTGAGTCAGCAGAAACAGTTCTAAATTTCTTTTTAATAATTAAGAATGTTGATCAACTCCCTCATACCATGTTAAAATTCTATCTTCTAATATTTTAAATCTCTGGGGAAAAAAGAACCCTGTAAGTAAATGGATACTGTAGTATGCATGAACACACAGAGTTATATTAAAATTCTACAGAGGTATATCCAAAAAACAAAGAGCTATACTAGATTTTTAGCACATTCTGTTTTCATCCTTTATAAAAAATGGGCAAATGACAGTCTAACCTCCATGATTTATTTTGAATGACTGTATCCTAAGTCTAGCATAGACTAATAACATCTTCTATTTTATTACCTTTATCTCCCAATTATTGCAGACAATTGATATTCATAATGATCTTCCATGCTCTGAAATGGCATTTGGATATTAACAATTAAATTTTGATTAGTTGTGGTCTTAAACATTCAGATTTTTATTGACGTTTTAAAATTCACAATTCATGTAAGATGAATTGTTCACTATCAAACACCTGTACTCTGTATGAAAAACCATGTATTCTGTTTCACAATTATTACTAAATATAATCTGCTTAGGGATATAAGTGACAACTAACTACTGCTAAAAATGAATTCTTATAAAAATTTATTCAAATGTCTCTCACAAACACGCACACACATACACACACACACATGCACAGACACAAACTTTTCGTGTGTATACCTGTGGAGTATAAGAGAGTGATAGAATGAGAATAAGTTCACAAATATAGAATTATATCAGAATGTTGTAGCCAATAATCTACAAGGAAATTGAGTCCACTTAGTAATGTAGTCTTGGTCTTGTGAAGAATGGTTTCTCTTTCCTGACCTAGTATTTTCCTCTAAAAGTAGTCATACAATGATTACTCATCTATGGACAAATGGACAAATTTCTATGGACAAATGAATGTATATTGCATGGAGAGGAGGGAGAAAACAATCTAGATTTTATTTAATATATTGATTAGAGATTTTGATAAATGAGTATAACATTGATGTTTTCAATTAAGGTGTACATGATGTTTCTCTGTTAGTGTGTTGCCAGTTTGATTTGTTTCTGAATTTTTGCCTATTTATTTGGTTTTATTTCTCATTTTCTTCCTTTTCCCTTTCTCCTCCTCCTCCTTTTTTCCCACCCTGCCTTTCTCCTTCATTCCCATTAAGAAATATGAGCAATTGCAAAAACATACAGATATTTTTATCTCTAGGAATCGGATTTACTTAGTGCTGCTGCTTCTTCTACTTATCCTTTTTTCTCCTCTTCTCCTTCTATTATCTTCTATATTACTTTGTTTTTAATAGATGCCACAGCTCGGATGTTTATCCTGTGCAAATGACCCTTAAGAGTAAAAAAAAACAATTTCAATTATATTTGCTGTAAGACAGAAACATAGCAAAGCATTCTGCGCACAAAATTTGCTATATTTAAAATAAATAATAAACAGTCCTAGTAAGATAACACAGCAACTGTTTTTCTTTCATCCCCCAGCAACATTTTTATCTGACATAGTGTCTGCTATTCCGAAGTTCAATGTCCTGCAGCAATACAGAATACTTTCAATTAGTAGTTCTCTACTTCTCTGGTCGCTAAGCAACTGACCTATGGTGAAGAATACATAATGATCTGCATAGATACCTTAGGATATTGGAAAGCATAGGCTTTGCTAGTTTCATTTGCTCATTTTTGTGGATGCTTCAATAAATAGTTAAGTACATGGCAATATTTGATATTAGTATGCTATAATAAACTTAAAGGTTAAAAAATAAGCCTTAGACCAAGGAAAGAATAAACATGGTACCAAACACAGTTGCCATGCACATGTGTTGTTTCAATTGTTTAAAGGAAGAACAATGAGGTTAATATTTTAGTAAATATATGTATGTTAACTAGCAGTGAAGACAGATATCAGTATGAAGCAAAAATGAAAGACAGCCAAGGAGAAAAATAATGCCCCCAAAATGGAGGAATTAAAGGTAAAAATGAAAATTACAAAGAAAAACCATCAGGTCTAATATATATATGTGTTTAGTAGAGTGTCCTTGTATGTGTTGAAGAAGAAAAGGAGGTATCAGCTAGAATCAGCTGAAAAGGATTGGCACTTGACCCTTGAACTTTTCCACTTTATTCTTCTATCATATTTTTATTGTGTTTTATTCCAGTGAATCCTTTATGCAATGACCCTCAATAAATTCACTCAATGGAGAGAAGAAATTACATCTCCTCTTTATCAGCAGAGCTGCTTAGCAAAATTTTTCTCCATGAAAAATTTTTTTCTATGCATTTTGTCCAATTTGTATGTAACAGTGGAATAACTTTCCTTTATAGAGTCCAGAACTTTAGATAAATTTTGAAAAAAAATAAAAAATAAATGAACATTTGAAATATATGTTCCTATAATGTATGCTAATATCAGAATTATAATACTACCAGCATTAATGCAAGTAGTCATCCTAACATGTATTTTAAAACCTGAAAGTTTACTGAATTTACTGAATAGTGAAAGATAACCAAAATTCTATGTCATTCAATGAAAGTTGATACCTACTCTTCCTCAGTAAAGCCTATGTAGGGAGCAGAAACAAGAATTTTCCAAAAAGCCTAGATATTCTCCCCAAACTAGCAGTAAAACAGTCCATATCATCAGCCTGAGTGGTATCAGAAGCTTAATTGAAAAAAAAAAAAGTGCCTCAAACATAATTTCTGAATTGGTCCAAATTCATTAGAATAAACTCTGTATACTAAGAACCACACATGAAAATAAATCTCATTTTGAATGAGAAGAAAACTTGCCAACACAGAACTAGCACATACATTATATTCATCTAACAAAGGTTTCCAAGCCAACATGATAAAAATTTTTAAATAAGCAATTTATAACATGCTTTAATTAAATAAAACACATGAAAAGCTTTACAAATTAATGGAAGATGCCAAGAATAAAACAAATTTTGCACTGAAAATATAATAATTGAGATTATAAAACTTGATAAGCTCAATAGCATAATAAAGAGAACTAAAAGAGAATGAGTGAACTTGAAAATGTAACAGTACATATCTGCTGCTCTTTAAATCAGAGAGAAAATACACTGGGTGGGGGAAGCTTCAGAACTCTGTGGAACTACAACAAGAAATCTAATATTCATATATCAGCTTCAAGAAAGAGTAGGAAAGAGAGTAGGAAAAAATATATTCCATGAAGAAATCATGACTGAAAAAAATTCAAGTTTGGCAAAGGACATAAACTTTGTTGGATTCAAGAACTGACAAGACCCAAAAAGGACAAACCAAACAAATCCACACCAAAACAGATCATACAACCTTAGCAAACTATAGCAGAGAAAAAGTTTTTGAAAACTGTAAGTAAAAAGTATCCTTCACCTACAGAGGAAAAATTATTTGAATGATGGCTATATCTCATTGGAAACCATAGAGAATAGAAGGAAGGACGCATTTTAAAATGTTGGAAGATAAGAACCATTAATCCGGAATTCATCAGATAAAATTGTCCTTCAGTAATGAAATGGAATTAAAGACTTCCTCAGATGAGAGAAAACTAAGAAATTGTTCCTAGCAGACCTACTCTGAAGAATGGATAAAGGTTCTTAAAAAAGAGTGAAAATGAAATAGATGTTCTAAATCATCAGAAAAGAGTAAAGAGCATTAGAAAGAACCAAAATATATATAAGTACCACAGATTTTCTCTTCTCTTTGCTTTCTAAATTATGTTTGATTTGTGAAGCAATACCTGTAATTTCTTCTTATCTGGTTCTTCATATCTAATAGATTTTTAAATTATATATGGAAGTTAGGAGACATTAAGAAAGGCAAAAATTTTACACTTCACTAGAAGTGTTGAGTATTTGATAACAATAGTGATTACAAGAATCTACAAATATGATAAAATGACATAGACTCCTACACACACATTTTATTAAGACCAATTTCCTGGTTTTAATATTGTTCCACAGCTACCAAATTGGGGAAGTAGTGGAAGAATATGAGGGATATCATTGTGCTGTATTTGCAACCTTCTACAAATCTATAATTACTTCAAAATTGACAGTTAAGAAGGCATACTAGAAACAGTCAATAAACCGATAGTTCTATATAGAGGATACAATGATAGAAACAGAAGCTATTCCCTTTATATAAGCAATTGCAGATATCCACAAAAAAGGCTAACATTTGCAATCGAATAAGTACAATGCTGCAAGAATATGGGGCATACGATACATGAAGTTTATGTTAGATACCTGAGAAAGCCAGTCATCTCTGTATGAGTAAGTTCTATTATGAATATCTAAGTAATCTAAGAGAGTTCCCGATCTCCAAAAGTATACTATTTCTAAATGGCTACACATTATTTTGATCCTAAATCATTTAGCACACATGATCATCATTGATAGCTATTAATCTCAGGGGAAAATGAGATGAGAAATAAAAACATAAGAAAAGTATGCACAATTTTAAAGATTTCCTCAGAGAGAAGGGGTTTCAGATGACAAGTTTTAACTGCAGCTATCATGGATTTTAACTCTTCTAGATCTGATTGTTTTGCTGCTAAGCCAATCTATTTTATGAACATAAAAAAATTATATGGCCCCCCGTTATAGGTACAACATTTTCAAAAATATCTATATATGGTTAAAACTTTCAAGGCAAAATGGATCTACTTTAGTGGTCCTTTTCAGTTGGGAGATGCATATTATACTATGCTTCTAAAATAAGAGTCAAGAAGCATATCGAACATTAGCTAATGTTCAATAGTTAATATTGATTACAATTTTATCACACTATCTACCACTCTTAGGATGTAGAAAATTGTATTTATAATATATGTGTATTTATAATATATGTGGGATTACTAAAAAAGTGACAAAATTTGCTTCTATCTGCATCTTAATTCCAGTGAAGTCATTCTTAAAACATTTTCATGACTGAGAGGAGAATCATGAGTTCAAAGCCAGCCTCAGCAACGGCGAGGCACTAAGCAATTTAGTGAGACTCTGTCTCTAAATAAAACACAAAATAGGGCTGGGGAGGTGGCACAGTGGTTAAGTTCCCCTGAGTTCAATCCCCGGTACCAAAAAGAAAAAAAGGAAAAAAATTTCATTATTTGCATGTTCTTTTCAAGATCTAGAATCTAGTCTGTAATATTTACCCCTAAGTAAATTCCAAAGTGGTTAGACTTTGAGCTTACAACAGAAAATCAGTTGAATTCAGAGGTATAGAAGCTACATGATTCTAATATAAATCTTTTGGTATTGACATTTCTTCATTGAAAGTATATTGTTAACTAAGTTGCAGTGTTTGGTCATGTCCACACAAAGAAAATGCATCACTGTGGGTTTCTTAAATTTGTTAATATCCCCGAAGCCTTAAACCATAGGGTTTAAGAAACAAAGCACAAATGCTCAAGAGGGTCAAATTATTTCAAATCAAATGATTCTAAGTATATCACTTAAGCAAAGATACCCCAAAGAGCAGAAGGCTACAAGTAAAACCTTTCTTGGTCAAATGACCTGGGCTAAATCATATATTTACTGTGCTGATAATGTTAAGTCTTTTATGGATATGCTGGAATTCTCTTACTGATCTTAATGTGCATTCCTGGTCACCTTTACTAAAATCTTCTAGAGAATGTTTCATACTTCCTCAACTTTTTATTGTTTCTTGATTCATGGAACAAATAGTAATTATAATAATAATGTATTCTAATAAAAATATCTAATAAAATATTAAAAATGTATTCTAAATAAAACATATCTTTATTGTGATTTTACAATTCAAATTTATTTATATTATAGGATGTTATATGCTCTCGATAGATGGATGGATAGACGAAGTGAATAGATAGATGGATAAATTTTTCACTCTATCTCTTGCTTTTCTGATGACTCCTTTTGAAACATCATCCTCAAGTGGAAAATATGCTGAATGGCATGGTATTAGGCAGCTAGGTAAAAATCCAGAATTAACTGACAAAAAATTATTATAGTAAAACCAAAACGTTTTTACTGGGGACGGAACCCAGGGTGCTTTATTATTGAACTGCATTCTCAGTCCTTTTATTTTTTATTTTGAGGTAGAGTCTTGCTAAATTTCTGAGAGTCTCATGAAATTGCCAAACTTGGCCTTGAACTTGCAATCACTCTGCCACAGCTTTCTGAGTCACTGGAATCACAGGCATATGCCACTATGATCAGCTCAATTCAGAAACTTAAGAAAAAAGTGGAAAATAAAAATAAAACATTATAGAAAATATTACACTGGAATATATGTACATGATAATGAATATAATAAGTGGTTGCTGAAAGAAATTAAGAGACATTATTGCTTTATGAATATACCAGTGTTATGTCTTGGCTATAACATGTTCCCCTAAAGCTTCTGTGTTAATGCAGAAGTGAAATGATTCTATCATGGGACCTGTAATTTAAATCAGTCGGTTAAGTGACAAATTAAATGACAAATTAAATCATTTGGTGGAGTAATAACTTCAGTGGATCACTGTGTGGTAATTGTAGGCAGTGACATTTGCAGAAGGAAGTGGGTCACTGGACTGTGCTGTGGGGATTACATATTTTGTCCTTGATTCCTCAAACTATCTCTGCTTCCTGGCTACCATGAGCTGGGTCACTTTGTTCCATGTCCTTCTTCCATGATGTCCTTCCTCACCTTGGACTCAGAGCAATGGCACTGGCTGACTATAGCCTAAGACTTCTGAAAGCTTGAGCCTCAATAACCTTTTCCTCTTCTAAGTTGCTGTTGTCAGGTATTTTGGTCATGTGCCAAAAAGCTGACCAGCACAGGCAGTATGAAAAGATTTTGTAAGGAAGGGGAATTCTTAAAATTCAATATGAGGATTTACAGATAAAATTTTCATCTGGCTGTTAAGAGTTACTTGCATAGCAGTTTCTATGCTACTTTTAAAATTAGACTGTTGCTACTTACAGTATAAACCCTTTTTTGTCCTCTGCCTTCTAGAGTAACTTTTAAAATCCAAATTCAAGCTGGGTGCAGTGGCACAAGCCTGTAATCCCAGCACTTAGGGAAGCTGAGACAGGAGAATTGCGAGTTCAAAGCCAGCCTCAGCAATGGCAAGGCACTAAGCAACTCAGTGAGACCCTCTCTCTACATAAAACACAAAATAGTACTGGGAATGTGGCTCAGTGGTCAAGTGCCCCTGAGTTCAATCTCCAGTACCAAAATAAATAAATAAATAAAATAAAATCCAAATTCAATCAAGCTGCCACTGAGGAGATACTGCAATGTTAAATATAAATGTTTAAGATATATTAAATATAGCCTGGGTTTCAGTAAGTCAGAAATGGTTAAAAAAGGATAAAAATGTAGTATAAAAGGAGCTAATATCTAATCATTTATATTATATTAAATAAAATTCCTGATTCCATAAACAAAAATCTAAAGACTGGGTCATTTTTTTTTCTTTTTCTAGATGTGGTCTGAGATTTTTTTTAAATGAGGGAAATGTTACATGAGTAAACTTAAAGAACAGTAGGTATTCATGAATGAAATAAATGATGAGAACACACTTTCACTGCAAAAAAAAAAAAGATGTTGATAATATATAGTGCTTTAGATTTACATTTAGAAATAGTTTAAAGCATATGGTCTTTACAATATTAGTATTTTTCCTCTATGTTTATTGTTTTGTTTTGTTTTAACTTGGAGTGAGGGTAAAGGGAACTATTTTTGAATAGGTCTAAGTCCTTGTCTAATTGTTCCTAAATAAATATTGATAGGTCATGAGGATTAAAATTATGAAAATCAATTTCCCTCCAGTCTGAGTCATCTCTTCATGGAGAGATTTTCTCTACAAGTTTATAGGATGAAACAAGAAACTATACACTGGATGTTATTGAAAGAAAACTACAAATGATATTTTGAAAATTATTAAAGTCAACTTGAAAAAAAGCAATCCAGGCCTGTCCCTGTTGTTTGTGGGCTCACATATAATATGCCTAAATATTTTAAAAAGACACAAACAACTTCAGAGCAGCATAGCAACCAGACTGAAATTCAAAGTCTTGGACTAATCAAGTTCCATGCTTGAATGTGGGGATGGGAAGGCAGTCCCTCAGGCATCACCAATCTTCATTCTCTCCCTGCCTCACTCCTTGTATGAAGAGGGATCTTGTGTTTCTTCAATAGGATTCTTCAGTCTACTACTCTAACCTCTCTTTAGAAAGATACCCCTATGCCTTAGGATTGCAGATACCAGTACACTCTCAAAAAGGCAGACATGGGGAGGAGACCTGAAAGCAACTGTAGAAATTTTGCTTTCTTTCTCCCACAGATGATTCCATTGTGTGTATCCAAAAGAAATCAGAAGCTTGTCTATGCTGTGCTCTTTACTTTTTAGGTGTAAAGACACAGAAGGTAAAGACAGCAGAAATAAATTTGAGAAATCACTGAAAGGAAGAATTTAAGTATACGAGATGTATGAAAACCAAGTAAATGAGTCTGTGACCTCAGCTTCTGAATTATATAAACGATGGTATGTATCTTTGATATAAACAGGGGAAACTTGAGGTTAGGGCTTTGTGCTTTAACCATAGTACCAGGCTTAGGAAACAGTCAGCTTTAAGCTTTTAGTAGTTTTTTTTTTTTCTTCCTACATATATCCAAGTAAGAAATAAGAATGGTGAGGAATAAGTTGGAAACCATGGTGGGATAATTTGATAGATTTTTTAAAAGAAATTGTAGTGAGTGAGAATATTAGAATAAAGTTGATTTCGAATCCTTCCCAACAAATATGCCACCATAACGAAAATATGACAGATCAGAATTTGTCTATTTCTAATGTTACCTTGTCTGAATTTATAAATAATAGACTGAACTTTATGTTATATTTCCACCCTGAGATGATCTTGATATACATAAGAGCACAAATCTAGTGGAGTCTGATGAAACTTTATAAGTAGGGGAGAGATGGATTGGCATGGTCATGTTTTGCCAGAGAAAGAGATGAATAAGTTTATTCCTTGAATAGAGTACCCAAGCAAACTCTTGTTATCCTAAGCATAGAGGATATATAGTATTCTATATTGTATATTAGTATTATTCTTTATTGATTCTTTTTAGATATACATGATAGTAGAATGTCTTGATAAATTATACATGCCCAGATTATATCTTATTCTAATTAGGACCCCTTTCTTGAGAATATGCATGGTGGTGAGATTTACTGAGGTTTTTTCATATATGTACAGAGGGAAATTATGTCAGATTCATTCTTAGTAGATTATTGATAAGATTTAGGAAGAAAATCAATGGGAAGCACAACTACATAAATTATTAAAGTAAGAATTTATAGATGAAAGTTCATTAAGGCAGGAAAGAAATAAAATAAAGCAAGACTATCAGATGGTATACAAACCAAGAGAAGTCTTTCATGACAGTTTTGCACAAGTCTGCAGTTAGTATGGGAGAAACCACTGTATGTTAGCGATTAAAGTTTGCTAGTCAGAGATCTGTTGCTAGATGTGAAGTGAGAGTGAATTTAGAGTTCTGGTGGAAAGGTTAGTCTGGGTAATGGTCCTGAAAAATTGAAGGTTGGATTAGTAACAAATGCAGAAAACTGAAAGGGGAAATTATTGGTACATAAGATAGCTCTCATAGGTAGTCATTGATGGTCTCAGTAAAGTAGAAATGAGTTCACTGCTGAGAATAAAGGAATCAGAATAACTAGGAGCTTCAGGTGGGTAGTTGGGTAAAGGCTGCCATAGCTGCCAATGGATGGATGTCAGAGAAGTAATAAGTCTCTCTCATTGGTTTGTTATGTATTTTTGTTTCTTCATTCATTTATTTATTAAACAAAGATTTTAGGTAATCCAAGTCTTCTTTAAGTTCATTCTTGTCATGGCAGTTAACATGGGTATTTTAAAAATGTATCTAATTTTATTTTCTTGTCTTAATCTTCCATTTCTATTGATATTCTTATTGTAGGTCCTTGAATATGTATAAATTTTTGAAAATTATGAATATTTTGCAATTTTTTTTAAAATTTGTTATACTTTTTTACTTTTTTATGCAACACTATAAGTAATATTTGTTTTTGTTTCTATGTATACCTCTACTTCATTTTCAATGTGCATACAGTATTTCATATTTATCAGCAATCATAATCATATATATAAATATATATATAGCCGGGTGCGGTGGCGCAAGCCTGTAATCCCAGCACTTAGGGAGGCTGAGACAGGAGAATCATGAGTTCAAAGCCAGCCTCAGCAACGGCAAGGCGCTAAGCAACTCAGTGAGACCCTGTCTTTACATAAAACACAATATAGGGCTGGGGATGTGGCTCAGTGGGTCGAGTGCCCCTGAGTTCAATCCCTGGTGCCAAAAATAAATAAATAAATAAATAAATAAATAAATAAATAAATAAATAAATAAATACACACACACACACATACATATGAATATATTTCCTCATGTGAATTCCTCGATTCTAATTCTCTGCAGTAAGAAATGTTATTAATAAACATCATATCTTTTCATAGATTTAGGTATATTTTGGCAATGTAGATCAGTAGCATTGCTGGTTTACAGGTTTAGGCTTCATTTCACTAAGTACTTCCAGATTATTCTCTGCATATTCATAGCTATACCAGTCTGTACTTCTATTAGCAGTAAATGTTTGTTCTAGCTTATTGAAATTTTCTCAGATATTTGCTACTATCTGAGCATCTTCTTCCATTTCACTAATGAGCTCCTCAAATTGAACACTTCTGCTCTTTATTTTTTTTATTTTTTTAAATTTAATTATTTTATTTAAATGCGTTTCAAGTCATAGTACATATACAGAGCTCAGTTTTTCCATTTCTCTGGTTTCAAATCAGATAGAGTCACATTATTTGTGTCTTCATACCTGCACCAGGGGCAGTAATGACCCTCTCAATCAACCATCATTACTATACCCATTACCCTTTCTTTCCTCCCACCTCCCCCCTGCC